>JBAMAW010000490.1:0-38408 GCA_037043295.1 Amiota minor
AAATGAAGAAGAGTCTGCATGGCAGCCAAACCTTTTAGAATCACTTTCACCGCCACATCAGCGGTCACCACCCAGGGCTTGCGACACAGGTGGACACTCTACTTGAATTCACCCTCACTCACTTTCTCCTTGAGGTTCATCTCATATAACTCCCTCATGAACTCATCAGGTCCAATCTGGAGCGTACCCCCTGAACTACTACCCTAGGGCCTAACCTCTCATTCAAACTTACTTCCAAACCTAACTCACCGAACTTATTGTTGTGCCTCAATTTATTCAACTCCTCCACAGAAGGGGTGCGAATGATCGCACCACCATCTCGCAGTGGCTTCATCTCATGCACACGTACACCTAGTGTAGGCGCAACTTCTTTCACCACCTGTTCCACCACGTCCTTGGAAAATTTGCCAGAAGTTTTACTTCTGACAACCAAGGACCAGGTCTCAACTGGCTTCACCACAGGGGCAGATGTAGTCGGGGGAACACCAGGGTCGCTCACGGGTGGGACGCCTTGGACGCTTTTGGCACTAAAGTCGCGAGCCGCATCTAAACGTCCTTTTAGGCGCTCATTTTCTGCGACGACGTCACCCGACGTCACTTTCGTCCTCTGCTTTTTAGGCGGCATTACACACGCGTACGAGCGAGAATTAAATTTAAAAAGAATATCAAAACAAATAGCTTATCGCGTTTACCGTTACGATGTTTGCAAATTGAATTGCAAGCCGCGGACACGTCCCAGAATTGACGCACCCACTCTTCCAGCCAGGTGCTGGGGTTAATACCGTCCGATGCCCATTGGCTTGCGACATATGATGAGAGTTTGGGGGCATGATGACCTCCACCAGAAAGCATCCAGCCGAATTGCGTTTTTTGCTGCAATGGCAAACCAGGAGCCAGAGAAATATGGCCTATGCACAACACCTCGAAGACCAGACCCACTTCGATGAAAAGATCAAGGCAAGTTAAACGAAGGATCGGCTAGTTAAATATTCGAAGGTGCCTTACAAGACGAAGTGTTACATCCGCTATTTCAGAACAAGCTCTACAGAGTATCCATCAGTTAGAATGTCGGCATCACCGATTCCCGAAATGGCAGTCACAATTTTTGTTTTTCGTAGTTGCAATTGGCTAGCGAATCTAGTTGTGACGAAATGCAACTGCGAACCATAATACAATCTCAATTTTATCAAAATCGGTTTAGTTGCTTAGGTAAGAAAAGGTGTTAAAGATAACCTCTTTCCAACAACAACAATACACAACCGTTGATTCGAATTCGAACGTACATATCAACAATCCATTGAAGAAATAATTTTTGAGAAGAATGCAGAAGACTAAAATCATCACGAATAGTAAGACGATAGCATGTATACTGTAACATAGTAACTTTGTTTCGAGGAGCATGAGAATTAGTAGTAGAAGCATATTTACATGCCAACCGGTATCACCATTAGGAAAGGATATGCCAACGGATTTAATGAAGATTCCAAAACAGAAACATTCTGAAGTTCTCGTGAAAATTTCGGAAAAACAACCATACTATAAAGGATTGCCATATAAATGATCGCCATATAAATAAAAAGTATTATTTGTTATTAGGACTATGCATTAATTTTAAAGGTTTTTTCACCAAAAATGGGGCTTTATTTCGATTTCAAAATGGATTGATACATCATTCAAAGTACTGTCCGTCGCTAGCCACAACCTTTTCCCATCTTTCTTTCAATTTCCGGATTCCGTTTCTCCAAAATTCCGGCTTCTGGGCGGCTATGAATGAATCGATCCATTTTTTGGTCTCTTCATATGAAGAGAAGCGGTGTCCAGCCAGCTTACGCTGCATCTCCCGGAACAAGTGGTAATCCGAAGGAGCAATGTCTGGGCTGTACGGCGGGTGGGGTAGCACTTCCCAGTTGAGCGTTCCAAGGTATGTTTTGACGACCTGTGCAACATGCGGCCGAGCGTTGTCATGCTGCAAAATAACCTTGTCGTGTCTTTCGACCGTTTCCGGCCGTTTTTCAAGCAATACTCGGCTCAAACGCATCAATTGACGTCGGTAGACTACCCCAGAGATGGTTTCGTTGGGTTGGAGCAGCTCATAGTACACCACACCCTTCTGATCCCACCAAATACAGAGCATGAACTTCGAACCATGAATATTCGGCTTGGACGTCGATGGCGCCGGTTGGCCGGGCTTGACATATGTTTTTTTACGCTTTGGGTTATCGTAATGGATCAAGAAGCGTCAGGGGACGTCATGTGATTGCTAATTTTATACAATGTATGTCCCAGACTACATTATTAATGCAAAACATGCTTCAAGAGATATTAAAAACGCAAACTCTAATCTTACAAAAACTCTGTACTTAAAATGACTTCGTTTAAAATAACTTCCTGGAACGCAAACGGCGTATCGAAACACAAACTTGAGCCTATAAAATACTTATCCGAGACAGAAACTGATGTTTTATTGCTCTCTGAAACGCACCTTACAAATAGATATAAATTCGAGATCCCGGGCTACTCCTTCTACGCCACACACCACCCTGATGGCAAAGCACATGGCGGAACGGGTATACTCATCAAAAGGCGACTAAAACACTATAAGTCGGTATCATACTCGCAAAACTACATGCAGGCTACGTCGATTGTCATCGAAAATTCCAATGGAAATTTGACGTTTTCATCCGTCTACTGTCCACCCCGATTTTCGATTTCCGAATCGTGCTTCAAGCAGTTCTTCGACACCCTAGGGTCCAAATTTCTTGCGGCAGGTGACTTTAATGCTAAACACCCTGACTGGGGCTCTAGACTTGCAAATCCTAAAGGAAAACAGCTCTACAACACATTAATAAACCCAATCAACAAACTCAACTTTGCTTCACCGGGAAGGCCTACATATTGGCCAGCGGATCCAAGGAAAATTCCTGACCTAATCGACTTTGCAGTTACTCGTAATATCTCTCGTAGTGTGATTTCAACGGAAACTCATGCCGAGCTATCTTCAGACCATTCTCCAGTCAATTTATGGGAAGGCAGCAGACCACTAACTGATAAAGTATTCAAAAACTCAATAGGACATTTATTATGTTCACATACACCATGACTAACAATTTTATTTATTTTATCAAAGCTGTAGTAAGCCTGCTCCTCTCCAGGCACTTGTTTTAAGACTTCTAAATTTATAAATGAACAATCAATTTTTTTGAACCAAAACAACTAAATTCAAAATGTCAGTAGATAAAATAGTTTCCGGAATATTTCCAAATATATCATTGATGATGTTTAACAGGTTCACAAATTAAATAATTCGGTATTTCGGTATTTTCATCCGAACCGAACTGAGGAAAAGCTTTCTTTTCACCGTTACCAATTGATATAAGAAAATGAAAAAATTGAATTTCATGAGGAAGGGCGCTCATATTTCGAGTTAAAGTGACATGATGAAAGTTTCGAAATTCAGACCACGATGCAATACAATTTTCTATGAGCAAAAATGTTCTCCCCCCAAATAATTTGCCTCTATTCTCTCCCAACTCAAGTCTCTCAGTAATCTATTGGGACTATGCATTAATTTTAAAGGTTTTTTCACCAAAAATGGGGCTTTATTTCGATTTCAAAATGGATTGATACATCATTCAAAGTACTGTCCGTCGCTAGCCACAACCTTTTCCCATCTTTCTTTCAATTTCCGGATTCCGTTTCTCCAAAATTCCGGCTTCTGGGCGGCTATGAATGAATCGATCCATTTTTTGGTCTCTTCATATGAAGAGAAGCGGTGTCCAGAGCATGAGCTTCGAACCATGAATATTCGGCTTGGACGTCGATGGCGCCGGTTGGCCGGGCTTGACATATGTTTTTTTACGCTTTGGGTTATCGTAATGGATCCACTTTTCGTCGCCAGTCACAATACGATGCAAAAAACCCTTCCGGCCAAGTCGTTCAAGCAGCAATTCGCACGTGAAAAATCGGCGTTCGACGTCTCTCGGCTTCAACTCGTATGGCACCCAATTACCTTGCTTTTGGATCATTCCCATCGCTTTGAGACGTCTGGAAATGGTTGCTTGGTCAACGTCCAACGTTTCGGCGAGCTCTTCTTGCGTTTGGCACGGGTCTTGGTCCAGCAATGCCTCCAATTCTTCGAACCTTTTGGGCTGGCCAGGTCGCTCCTTGTCCTCGGTATCAAAAACACCACTTTTGAAGCGTCGAAACCAGTACTCACAGGTTGAAATCGATGGAGTATGGTTCGGGTAGGCATCCAACAGCAATTGACGGGCTTGGGTGGTATTTTTCTTGAAATTGAAGCAAAAAAGCAAGGCTTCCCGCAAATTGCGTTTTGACGGCACGAAAGTTGACATACTCGGAGCACAAAAAAACTATGTTGTGTACACTTCAGCGAAATGACAGATACTGGTAAACAAAGCCTAATGATGAGGCTTTGACATGAATATAGTTACAGTATTGCCAGATGCGATACTGTTGTAAATAACGCCATCTGTGTGCAACCTTTAAAATTAATGCATAGTCCCAATATTTATATAATTTTTTAAATATGTAAAGAGTTAGCAAGGGACCACTTGGGTCTTAGCTTACGTAGCGATGTAGGGAGCAAAGGATCAGTGATCTTAGCTCTTGGTGGAGTGCTCAATTGATAGCAACGACCATATAGGTTTAGCCTTTCAATCAAGACTGATTTAACGGTACAATTATATCCCTATTTATGCTATTCTTAACCTACGGTACTTAAGGTGATTAGTTTAGTTTACAGCATTCATAACGGTTGATTATTAATCTTAATTTACCTAACTTAATGCAAAATGCATAATTTACCTAATTATTGCATTAAAAATTGATACATAAGAATTAGAATAAAAAGGAGATGACATAAAACAATTGCTGTAGTTATATACCCTACTAACTTCGCATTGTTTTAGGGTATATTGTTTATGCTAACTTGCATACTCGGTTTAGATTTTTTCAAAAAATATAATTGTAGTCTAGATTACAGAAAAGATCAAGATTGGTTAATACTAAGACCAGACGATAACGAAAAAACTTTTGGATTTAGAATGCGAAATTCCTTAAAAGTAAATTCAATAACTCTTCCTCCAAGGTCAGAAGTAATTAGGCACATAATAGTCAACTCTAATGAAAAGAACATATTAATACCACACCAAGAAATACAAGAAGGAATTTTCATAGCAAATACAATTACAACATGCAAATGCGCATATGTAAGAATAATCTACACCACAAATAAACATATTTTCATTCCTGACATCAACGTCACAACAGAAAGTCTAAACGACTATAACATAGTAACGTCACATATAAATCAAAATACAGAAGAGAAATTAAACAAGTTGTCACAAAACTTCCCACACTTCATTAAAGAAAAATTAACAACTTTATGTAAACTATACATTGATGTATTTGCATTAGAAACTGAACAACAATTTTTATAAGCAAAAATTACGTTTAAAAACAAATGAGCCGACTTACATCAAAAATTACAGAATACCACATAAAGATGAAATAAATAAGCAAGTAGATAAATTGATAAATCATGATATATTAGGACTATGCATTAATTTTAAAGGTTGCACACAGATGGCGTTATTTACAACAGTATCGCATCTGGCAATACTGTAACTATATTCATGTCAAAGCCTCATCATTAGGCTTTGTTTACCAGTATCTGTCATTTCGCTGAAGTGTACACAACATAGTTTTTTTGTGCTCCGAGTATGTCAACTTTCGTGCCGTCAAAACGCAATTTGCGGGAAGCCTTGCTTTTTTGCTTCAATTTGAAGAAAAATACCACCCAAGCCCGTCAATTGCTGTTGGATGCCTACCCGAACCATACTCCATCGATTTCAACCTGTGAGTACTGGTTTCGACGCTTCAAAAGTGGTGTTTTTAATACCGAGGACAAGGAGCGACCTGGCCAGCCCAAAAGGTTCGAAGACGCTTAATTGGAGGCATTGCTGGACCAAGACCCGTGCCAAACGCAAGAAGAGCTCGCCGAAACGTTGGACGTTGACCAAGCAACCATTTCCAGGCGTCTCAAAGCGACGGGAATGATCCAAAAGCAAGGTAATTGGGTGCCATACGAGTTGAAGCCGAGAGACGTCGAACGCCGATTTTTCACGTGCGAATTGCTGCTTGAACGACTTGGGCGGAAGGGTTTTTTGCATCGTATTGTGACTGGCGACGAAAAGTGGATCCATTACGATAACCCAAAGCGTAAAAAAACATATGTCAAGCCCGGCCAACCGGCGCCATCGACGTCCAAGCCGAATATTCATGGTTCGAAGCTCATGCTCTGTATTTGGTGGGATCAGAAGGGTGTGGTGTACTATGAGCTGCTCCAACTCAACGAAACCATCTCTGGGGAAGTCTACCGACGTCAATTGATGCGTTTGAGCCGAGCATTGCTTGAAAAACGGCCGGAAACGGTCGAAAGACACGACAAGATTATTTTGCAGCATGACAACGCTCGGCCGCATGTTGCACAGGTCGTCAAAACATACCTTGGAACGCTCAACTGGGAAGTGCTACCCCACCCGCCGTACAGCCCAGACATTGCTCCTTCGGATTACCACTTGTTCCGGGAGATGCAGCGTAAGCTGGCTGGACACCGCTTCTCTTCATATGAAGAGACCAAAAAATGGATCGATTCATTCATAGCCGCCCAGAAGCCGGAATTTTGGAGAAACGGCATCCGGAAATTGAAAGAAAGATGGGAAAAGGTTGTGGCTAGCGACGGACAGTACTTTGAATGATGTATCAATCCATTTTGAAATCGAAATAAAGCCCCATTTTTGGTGAAAAAACCTTTAAAATTAATGCATAGTCCCAATAGTATAACCCTCAGCTTCAGAATATAACAGCCCTATATTGTTAGTACCCAATAAATCTTTATAAACAGCAACGAAAAACGATGCAGACTAGAAGAATCAATAAAAAACTAGTAGCAGATAAATTTCCCTTACCAAGAATAGATGACATTCTTGATCAACTAGGAAAAGCGACCATCGACCATTATCATATTTATTTCCAATGAAAGCTCACTAGAATGAGACTTGATCTAGAAGAGTACGATTTTACAAAAGACTGCCTGAGGGGAAAAGATAACTATGCAGCTGATGCTCCAACGCGCATAGAATTTAATGACATTAAAAACAGATGGAATACTCTCTCAAAAGGCGGTTCACCGAAATCGCTTCTGAAAATAGCTGCAACATCAGTCTGAATAGCATCGTTATATCGACGAAGATCACACTCTTTATTCACCTTAATCATCTTATACACATTAGCAGTTGTATTTTCAGGATGGTGGCAATATTCAGCCATTGACCTAAAAGAACGTACAAACACATTTACACAATCTAACTGATTACCCAGTTCGTACATAATAGACACATTACATCCATTATTGGCTCTAGCATTCAGTCTGTGAAGTACAGCAGTTTCAACGTCGTAAAAATAAAGCTGTGCTTATGTCGGATCACTTCTATAACCTGGAGTAATTGAAGCAGATCGGTGGTAAAATACGTCATGAAACTTTAAATGATAAAATCCATGCAAGCCTCTGTCATCTTATTTAAATTCAGAACTTTTCATTGCAAATGAAGCATTATAAGAACGGATATTATCAAAGTAATTCTTGGAGCGTTGTTTAATGATATTGTCATTTGAGTTCAAACCTTGAACTTAATTCATAAAAACAACATTCTGAATGAGGGCAATACAAAATAAAAGAGCTTGTGTTACGTAAAGTAATTTCAGATTGAAAATGTTTTGCTGAACAGAAATCACAACGTAACATTAAAGACCCACAGCTAAAAGACTCACAATTACGGGGAATTAAATTCAATGCAATTTTATCTTCTTCATTTACCAATTTTGGCATATCCAAGAACAAGTTCTATGAATGAAAAAACGATGTCTCCGTTGCACATCTCTTGCACTCTAGACACAGCCGTTGATGTTGTGAGCACAGTTCAATGGAAGAATAGTGAAGTTTGTGTGTCACTCTCTTCTATACGCTCATCGGTTGTACAAAGCCAGTAGAATGTTTGACTATTTTTATTATCTAATCATTGTACTTTTCACAAATATGTTTACACAAAACATATAAACCTTTGCTGGAATCAAAACAAAACAAAAAATTACCAGTTCCAAATGAAGCGATCTTGCCCACGCGTGACAAGGAAGAACCCTCACCGTTTAAATTGGGATCAACATTGTGCCCTGTTTTATTGGTCACGGGTGCTAGGGAGGCGGATAAAGCTTTGGCGCTAGTGCAGAATACAGCCAAACCTCCGCAGGTTAAGAAGATCCCCTCTAGAAGTCATGTCGTGGATAGTTGTCCAGAGGGAAATGTTTTGCCTGATAGCAAGGCAGATATCCTAGAGGAGATGGACGTTGAGTTCAAAGTGCTGACAAGCTTAATGGAGCGAAAATGTGAACTCACATATGAAAGCGATTGTTAGCTCTTTGATGAGGCTTCGTAGTAAACTAGTGAAATCAATTATAACAGGAGATGAGGAAGATCAATCTGGTAACCCACCTAAGAAACATGGGTCCTCAGTAGTACAGCAGGCGAAACCAGACCTGCAGAAACCAATAGATCAATTGGAGCCACCAAAGGCAATTCCCAGCCGTGAGCTGCCGGCGCCATCCGCACCTATCCAATCCTCTGCATCAGGTAACACTAAACCTGATAATGATCTGAAGAATGTGAGAAGGAGGCCACGGAAAAAGAGAAGGGAAAAGCACAGAGAAACGGCAGCGTATACGAGCGGATGCTATAGTTATAGCTAAGAAGAGTGAGGCAGCCTACGATGACATGCTAAGGCTGATCAAACAGCAACAAGAGCTACAGGAGTTTGGCTCAGTAAAATAAAGAAAACGCGGAAAGGTGAACTTCTATTGGAGCTTAAAGGTGGTAGCAGTAACATTGCAAAGCAATATGAAGTGGCCGTAACCAAGGTCCTGGAGGAAAAAGCTGCCGTGAAAACCGTCTGCCAACATAAAACTGTGGAATGGTGGAATCTGGATGAAGTTACTACCCCAGAAGATTTGGTAGAAGCTATACATTCGCAAACCCCAGATCTTATTGGCATAGAGATATTAGCTATTAAGGCCATGCGCGGGACACCAGTCCATACTTGAGAGAGATGCAGGCATCGCAGTCGTGTGCGAGCACTACTGTGTACCTCAGTTGGACAACACCTGGGTATGCGATCGTACAGGTACGGCCGCAATCTGGGCCTGCGGCCAAATCGCGATGGAAAGCAGAGGACCGTTACATCACAAAGATTTTGAGTATGCCAAGATAAAGGGCGTGCACATATTCAGCTGCTACTCACCACCAAGTGATAATCTCGTAACATTTAACGCGTTCTTGGACGAGCTCATAGCCAATACCCCTCATAATAGTAGGGGACTTTAATACTTGGGCGATTGAGTGGGGGTACAGTAGGTCTACTGCCAGGGGCCAAGCCATCCTAGAAGCCTTTGCCAGCCTGGACGTTATCCTTCTTAACACGGGGATCAGTGCAACCTTCCAAAACAGTCGTGGAGAGTCATTTATAGACTTCACTTTTGCAAGTGGGGCTATTGCCTCTGCCTCTGAAGGGAGAGTCCTGGACGTCCTCACTCTCAGGCCTGGACGGTATTCCTAACAGTGTGCTAAAATACTCCATTCAACGGAATACCGACGTATTCTGTGGGGTATTGAACGCATGTCAGCTAGAAGGCATTTTTCCTGAAAGGCAACAAACCACCGGACAATGGGCAAGGTATTGGAGCGCATTATATGTAGCCATCTTGAGGAGTTCACTGAAAGCCCAATTGGACTACATAAAAACCAATTTGGCTTCAAGAATAACAGAAGCACCCTGAACGCAATTAACAAAGCTTGCGACATAGCACGGAATGCAATTGCGACCGAAAGATGGCTTTGGGGTACCAAAAAGTACTGCGTAGTAGTCACCCTCGACATCAAGAAAGCATTCAACTCAGCGATATGGTGCTACATAAAGCGCGCTTTAGACAATCTTTGCGTAACAAGCTATCTGTCTAAAATTCTAAGGTCATATCTGAGCGATCGCTTGCTCTTGTATGACACAGAAATCGGGCCACAAAGGTACAACATCACAGCCGGTGTTCTTCAGGGTTCAGAGCTCAGTCCGATCCTCTGGAACATCATGTATGACGGTGTTTTCAGAATGCTAGTGACAGATGGAGTGGAGGCTGTTACGCAGATGATATAGTAGTAGTGGCGGTCGCAAAAACGCTCCATGATCTACGAAAAAAAATGTAACGGCTCCATTGCTATCATTAGGAGCTGGTTACACTACAATGGTCTAGAGCGGGCAGTTCATAAGACGGAGGTGGTGCTAATAAGCAGCAGGAAGAAGATGGAATCGCTAAGCATATGGGTCGGGGCACAAGAATTAATGTCAACACCGTGCATGAAATATTATATATAGATTTCTTTCTTTTATTTCATGATCGTTTCATTTATGTTTTAATCATACGTTGCTTCTATTGCCGTTGAATGTATTGCAAGTAGAGTGATACAGCGGAGACGGGAAGCCCAGGGATGGTAACTCACGACTTTTCACATTCCTTTCAATTAATGATTCTATGTGAATATGTGTGGTCATGCGGAATTAACTACGATGTATCAATTCCCGCTTCTTCAAAGTATTAGACATGCTCTTTTTTAAGATATTTTGCTTTTTATAAAATTTTACTCACATTGCTTTAATCTAATATATGTATTATAACAATTCAGGTTTATCGACCTATTCTCGTTGTCGTCGCAAGTCCTGTTAAAGCCTAACAGAGTGTGTAATGCCCTTTAATAATTTTTCGATGACAAGAAAAGGTCTTATGCTCTTTTTGACATCTTTTTGGCAGATGCCGTCCAATAGACACCAGAGATGTGCAGTGAACGTAACAATCGCGCTCATGGAGAATCGTGAAGGAACGTAAAGCGAAAGTGAGCTAATGTGGGTTTCTCTTAAAGCAAACATAACGAAGTATACGTGAACGTAGAATTCATAAGAGAGCGGCAATAAGCAAGAGACCGACGTGTGCAAAGCAGTGAAACATTTAGGTGTTTCGTGTGCGTGTTTCACAAGCAAAACGCGACCTTTCACAAAATAACGAAACTTTTCCTGAAAGAATGAAACCCTTCGTAATACAAAAATTCTACCTGCTTCAACGTAATATTGAAAATTAATAACATTAGCGTTAATGGAACTGCTTATGTTTCACAGACTATGAAGAGAGCGAGACTGACTCCACAGCAATAATTTTCACGTTCACTATTTATCAAACAAGATTGTAAAGGGGATATATTTTTTTTTTTTCCTGTGCGAATGTTTCATTAATTTGTGAGACCTTCAGAAAATGAAGCCTACGCTACATATGTCTATTTGACCCGAATAGACAGCATAAAATGTTAACTTTGTCTGCGCTGTTATCGCTCTGTAAAATGTATGATATCGTGTTTTTGTTTGCTTGCGGAAATTCTAGAATGAAATAAAAAAATTATGACGAAAGAAATGTGCTAAATTCCTTGCGTGATTGTAGTGATCCTTTTTCGAAGCCGGACAAAAATATCGATTCTCAAAAGACTGTGCCAAACATTGATACAGGATTTGAAAAAAACCTTATAGTAAAATTAGGCTTGCCAACTTGGGGAAAAAGTCAGGTTCAGAGTAAAAATTATAGATAGTCGGAATTACTTTGAAAACCGTTAAGGGTTTTAATTTTTTGTCATAGGTATGTATTCGTTACTAGCAGCCCACTCCAGCTATGCACGGGTGGTTTACCTATCTTTTATCTATCTATCTTCTATCTACATACATATATATCTACCTATATATACAGAACCGATTTCAATAATATTTTCTTTTGTAAACAACAAATGAATGGTAATGAAGCAAGTTGCATAGTTTTTTAAAAATGCTGTATCAAATAATCGAATCGAATTAAAAATATAAAGCACATATAGATTATATTACAATGAAAATGTATAACTAAGGTATTGCAGCGTGCAAAATAATAATTCTAGGTTTATTCCCCACACTTCTAAAGATTGACCTTGAGATTTATAAATTGTCATTGCGAATGCAAGGCGCACCGGAAACTGGACACGTTTAAAGTCAAAAGGAAAGTCAGTTGGCATTAGTGGTATTCTTGGAATAAGCACATCCTCGCTTTATTATGATTATAGTAGCTTCAATCAAATTTTCCATAATTTTTTTAACAGTGAGTCTTGTTCCGTTGCACAATTTTGGCTGATATAGATTTCGTACCGTGGGCACCTTGAGTTGTAAATTGTGTGGCGGTAATCCTTGCGAATCCAATTAGTTTAGGAGTTTAGTTGGATAATTCACAATTTCATTTGGATCGACCAACCAATCGCGGTTTTCGTAATTAGCGCTAATATTTGGGAATACTTTTGAAATTATATTTTCTTTTGATGCTGTCAACTGACCAAAATTTTGTGGAAATGTAGTGTCCACAGGAATTTTTCCATTTCCAATGTCTAATAATGCCTTTCAGAAAATTTCTTCTATATGTCATTTTGCAACACCACTCGCCTAATTCGTTGTTAACTTGATATTTTCCACATATTAATCTCCATACATTTGATGATTTCAAGCAAGCATTTATTTCATCAGCAGCAGCTGATCTGGGAATGACCGGCTGCGTTTGGCGGAAATCTCCTGCCAGTAGGATCATCGCGCCTCTGAAATATTTCTGATTGCTGCGCAAACCTCTTAACGTTCGATCGAGTGTCTCTAATGCTCGTTTCTAATATTTTCAAATTAGTCACTCGCCCTCACTCAACCAAAGTCAACGAAATACGTGAAAGAAGTCGGCAGAGTAGATGTAAGTTTTATAGAAACACGATACAAAAAGGTTTGCATGTTTGTTTGATTGATTGTCATTGAATGCACTTAAATATTAATAAGAGGAAAAAAAATAACAACAACATACAATTCAAGAAGGAGGAAGAAAATTTGCAAAAATAATAACAGTAATTGAATGCATACATTTCAAATTTCTAATATTTTCAAATTACTCTCTCCCCCACTCAACAAAAGTCAAACAAAATACGCGAGAGAAACAAAAATCAGCAAAGCACATTTTGGTTTTTGGTACACGACTAACCCAAGACCCTCCCACTTCCCTTAAAGACAAACCAAAATTTTTCAATAGCCGTAAACACGAAACACAAATAAAGCAAAGTACAAACAATGAAACAGTCTGTCTCTTTCTTGTTGCGCTTTAAATGAACATAAAATACAGAAACGAAGTGGAAAAAATACAACAATAACAACAACCAAAGCATTAAAAACGAACAAACGTAAAAACTTTTTATGCTTGGTGTGCAGTGGTTTTCAAAAAACTTAACACTTGGAAACATTACTGTATTTTAAAAGTTAAAAATTGAAAAAATAAGTAAGCAACTCTTTTCATTTGCATCCATTTGTCATTTAAAAATAAACAATTATTACAATCGGCATAGTATAGTGTGCATGTTTAGGAACGCTTTTTTTTTTGTTTATGTTTTCGTTTCTTTTCTTTGTTCTATTCGTAGTCTAAGTTGTAATATGTTAGGTCTCGCTCACTTAAAGCTTTCAATAGCATTAAGCTTTAATTGAGATTTCATGTTTTTGTTTCTTGATTCCTACTTTGTCCTGTTCGTTTTAAGTTTGCTTTGCTTAAGATCACGTGATTTTTGTTAGTTCCTTTATGTTCAAGATCACACGAAGGTGCTTTAAATTGTTGTGAATAAATAAAATACAGTCCACAGTCGACTTTGAGTTTTGTTTTGGTCTTCTTATTTAAATCAAATTCATTTTGTAACAGTGCGCTGGATAAAAAAATGTTAAGTATTTGGTGAGAAAAGTGCCTGTATCTCGACAACAGCGCCATGTACCGGATCCAACTGAGCAGAAACCATCTTGGTGACCCCATAAGTACAACAAAAAAAAAAACAAAGATCAAAATTGGTTCAGCCGTTTTCAATTGATGAGCATACATGAATTGTTCAACATTAATTTATATACTTATATAAGGATACAATATTTATATACGTAAAACAGATAGAGCAATGGAGCGCTGTAGACAATGACCTCCAATAAAAATTAAAAATCGGCCAAATGCGAGTCGGACTCGTACACGGACGGCTCCGTACCAGATTGGGTTTTGTATGGGAGGTACTTTCCGTAGTGGTCCGATTTGACTGATTCCAACATATTTTCCTCGCCTATCTCAGAAACTTATAGTGTCTAAATTTCAGTTAAATAGTCCAAAAAACCAAATAAGTTTTTCGAATCCGTCATCGTATATGGTTTGTGAAAGACCCCATCGTGACACAAACCTACGAAGACATAAAAGAAACGTATTAGGGGATAACTCGGAAACTGACTCTATATGAACCGCCTTTGATGGTCTGCTGGCAGTTGTCTCATTATTTGCCTTTCTAATCGTGGTTTATACTAAAAACAATGCACACAGTTGCGTACTATTATTCTCACTGTCTCACGAGCGTTGACTACCCAAAACCTTTCACGCAGTAAACATATCAGAACTTTAGGTCCAGCACGAATATTAGTTCTATGCTTGAATTATATGTTTAAGCGAGTGAATCGTTGAACACAAAGCCACAGCGCTGGAAATTTGGTATCGTATTGTAAGTCTGTATTTGCTAACCTGCCACCTACTCTCAATATGCACACTTCTTTATTATTTTGTTTCATTTCTTGCATAAAAGGGGTTAAACGTTGTATACTGGGCTTAAGGACTCTATCTTTTCCTAACGCATTAATTTCTTGTTGAAAGGCTACTTGTTATATTTGCTCAATTATCTTCTCCAATCACATACCGGAGTATGCGAAATATTGCTCACTGTAAGATTAGAATTTGCTTGAATGTAATTAAAACATCGATAAACATATGACATAATTCTTGAAACTACTGCTCACCACCATGGCACTTGCACGTATTTCGATTGGTGATGGCTTCTATAAAAAGTTCTGACACAATTCATTTGTATTATTGTACATCCTCTTGATACAAAGTCGGCTGAGTTCATAGCCGATGTTACATGTCGCTAGACAATATCTTTAGAATTTTGTTGTATTTCTAATATTCTTTTGCAACGAAATACTTAGCTGTGAAGCGTGCAGCTTTATCCATTGCAACACGATTATAGAATCGGTCCAAAAGACGACCCGATTTGTGTATGGCATAATCTTATGCGCAAATTTGCACCACGCTCTAATAATAGAGTTTCTCACAATTCTAATCAATGTTTGTGTCTTAATTGGAGCTACCTTTGATTTAGCTATTAGCATATTTACTCTCACAGCCTTGACAATTATCAATCCATGTGCTTGGCACCGTGTTCTTAAGTCTACCTTGACAGGCGAACACGTAAAACCAATGACATTTCATTGTACTTGCTCTAATATAAATGCAACATCCTTATCCTCTTTACGAAGCGTCGGCAAAACCATGAATTTCGCAATTGTATTCTGCTGAAGTATTGACGAAACTTGGAACTTGAAATTTGATTGTGTTCCTTAAATCTGCTTCGAGCTCTTGTAATGTGCAGAGTAAACTGCCAGTATTCGGTTCATCCCAACTGAGTTTCCTGATGATAAGGTCCTGTATGAACGTTTTTCCTCAAATAATTATTGGCCAGATGAGTTCTAACGGATCAAAGATAGGTAATGTTGTTCGTCTGGTCAGTAAGATTACAGAGTCAAAGTCTGGACCAAATATAAAATTATCAAGATTCGGCTGCCATGCCTAGCGTATGAATTATGGACACCTCCTTGCTTTATGAATTTGCGAGTGTTGCCGAGTTGTTATTAAGCTTTGTCAACTGAAGTGCTGCTTCGGACAGCTGGTCAATGATTTGAATAATTTTTATTACAAATTCTTTAAGACAATCTGCACGAGACAATAAATTGTCAACATATAATTCGTGTCGTAGGACATTTGCTCCGATAGGTTAAACATGTTCCCTTAATAATGCTATATGCTGTAGGCTACAAGTTGTGAGGAATGGTGTTGCTGCGAGTCCGTATGTCACGGTGTTGAGCTGGTATGTTTGAATACTGCATTCAGCATTTGGTCTCCATAATATGAGTTGAAAACTTCTGTCTCGTTTGTCGACAAGAAATTGCCCATTGATTTTTGTGATATCACCTGTCAGAGTAAATCGTTGTAGTCTGCAAATAAGAATTGAACTAAGGTTTGTCTACTTTAAGCTTTGTTGTTTAATCCGATTATTTGACTTTAACTGTTTTTACGAAGTGGTCTTCCCATCGTTGTTCTTCCTCTGTTACCTGCCTTGTATCTATTTGGTACTTTTCCAGTTCCCAAAATTTCTCTACTGCTGCATCGAGTGAAGTCGATTCTAGGACTACGTTGCAACGATATACGTTTGGTTTGCCACTGTTTGTTAGATTGCCTCCTACAATCCAACCAAAAGCAGTGTTGATCATACATCCTCCAAGTGTATATTTTCCGTCACGTATTGCATCGAAAAGTCCTTCTGTACCTATCAAAATATCGTACTTGCATTTTCCATAAACCATGGATCAGCTAATTCTATTATGTCTGGGAGTTTCCATTGAGAAATGTCAATGTATTCCTGCGGTTTATAGGCTGTAATTGTCTTAATTACTGAAAACTTTGATGACCATTCGTATTCGAATACTCGTGATCACAAGATATCTGCAACGCTGTACGTTATTTGCTTCCGTATGTCCGATATTCCACTGACTTCTTGGTGTATTCTCTGTCTGCTTAGTTGCAATCGGTTGGCTGCTTGTTCCGTTATGATGTTGACTTCAGAACAAGAGTCCAACAAAACTCGAACTTTCTGGAATTGTCCGTACTTGTCCTTTATCAAAATTACTGCCGTGGGTATGATACCTCGTTTTGTAGTCTGTGTCATAATCAATGTGTGTTACTGTAGCTGCTGATCGTGGTTAACGTTGGGGTTATCTACGTTTGTAGTTGAAGCGAGCTGTGCTGGCCTAGCAGAAACTAAGAAACTATGTAGTAGTGTATGATGATCTTTCTGCAAACGCCTTCTCGGCGTAATTACATTGTTGTGATACCGGCTTTTCCTCGTATGTCTTTCACACGCTTATATGATGGTTCTTTAAGTTAGAAAGTATGCATCTAGTCTGCGAACGGACGAACGATCTGGAACATGAAAACTGTCTGCGTTTCTGTTTTGCTTCCGATTCCCTTTCTTAAGATTAGGCAATTTGTCGTAGGTACGCCCCTCATCATAGCTCAATTTAGTATCATTGTCCAACTTGGATAAAACTATATAAATCAATATCACATTCATGATGTCCACTGCTGAACCAAGTGACAGTAATGAATTTAGAATTGCTGACGATGAGTCAACGATTTGTTGCATTGCGGTTGGATCTGGCTTGTCCATTGATGTCAGGTTAAATAAGACAGAGATATATTCCAAGAATATTAACTCCTCGTTATCGTATCGCTCTTTCAATCGTTACAATGCCTTTGGATAATTTTTTTCAGTCACTTGAAAAGCTCGAATGACATCCAATGCTGGCAACAATCAAGTAAATAATTAAATTTATTGATGGTTGCTATATGAGAATCCTCATCGATTAAAATAAATCTTTTATTATCCTCATAATTGCCGTCGAAACTAGGAAATTTTAATTTCGGTAAACGATTGCGGTGAACCGTACTCGCAAGTGTCGTACTGTTGATTAGGATAGCATTTGAAATTTGATCTACGTGTGTTGTTCCCTTACAAGATATAACTTCCACATTTGCCATAATGTACATCTTTTCCATCATCGGTATAGTTTCAGTCTTCGATTATGGTTTGAACTCTACAGAGCTGACGTAAATATGACTCAAACATCATCAACCTACAATCGAGTATTGTGCTGTTTCCGTTGTCGGACCCATTAGCAACCTTCTCATTTCAGTGTTTGATGCTTTGTTCCATCACATTTCGCTGTTGACGTAGTGCCATTAGATTTGTTTCCTTTTCTTGTTCATTCATGTTTATTGGTATTGTTTCCTTTCAGTAGCGTTGAATGGATAGCGAATTTGTTAAATGTTTCTCTTATGGATTATTATTTATATTATCTTGAATATACAATAGTTCGTCCATCTCGAAGTACTGTTGCAGATATATCCTTCACCATACTCAACACTCGCCTCTATTGCAGCATATGCACCACTACATTCTCTGGAATAAATCAGTCTTCCATGACCATTTCCAGGATTTCTCTCTGTCTTTGTATTTTGGGCAAAGAAAAAATCCTGGATAATGCCGCGTTGACACGCACGGTTTTTCACAAACCTTTTCGATATGTGACTTATAGATTAGCCTTGCATCTATCATCACACCAAGGTGTTTCAATATTGGCTGCGAGTTTATTGCAAACCCGTATACATCAAGGGAGTTATTCTCAACCTTTTTTCTGCTTGTGATAAGCACCGCTTCTGTCTTTTGCACTGCGAGCTGGAGCTTTGCCATGAGTAACCAATTCTTCAGTTTCATTGCCGTATCTCTGCATAGGAACTGCAGAGTTCCTTCGCTACTATTAGAACCGCGATATCATCCGCATATCCGATTATCTGCACTTCTTTTGGGTTGGGAAGACGCAATATTCCAGCATAGAGTATATTCCATAGGATCAGACCACATACTGAGCCTTGTGGTACTCCAGAAATCACCTCATAAGGTTTTGGTCCTTCATCCGTATCATAAGGCAATACTCTTTCGGACAGATAGCTCTTTATGAACCGCCGTAGGTACAGAGGCGTAATTTTTGCCTCTATTGCCCGCGTAATACTATATGAGGCCAGTACGCCAAGTTGAAAGCATTTTTCACATCAAATGTGATGACTGCGCAGTATACTTTTATACCATACACCCATCTATTTCCATCAATAGCTCCAGCTGCTATATCAGTGAGTTTCTTTATTGCATCAATATTGGAACGCTTCCTGCGAAAGCCAAATTGGTTATCGGATAGACCACTGTGTGCTTCTTCTAGATGTTATTCTAAGCGGGCACAGATTAATCGCTCTAAAACTTTGCCAATCGTATCGATCATGCAAAGAAGTCTGTATGCACTTGGTTCACCTGCCGGCTTCTTTGGTTTCTGTAATAGAACCAGCCGTTGCTTTTTCCATATTCTTGGGAATACCCCACGTCGTAGGCATCCGTGAATGGCTTTGTATTAAGCTTTATTGTAATTTTCAGAGCTCTGTTTACTATGCCATCTAAACCTGGTGCTTTACCATTTCCGAACCGCTCCACTGCTTGAATCACTTCTTCATTATCGGCATTGTTTGCAAACTCGATTGCTTCCATTTCATCAACAAGTAGGTTTCCACCTTCCTGAATTTGTGCAGGAAAAAGCGTTTCAACCAACCTCATTAACAGTTTTGGACAAGTTGGTACTTGACATTTGCCGCCTCGAATCTTTGACATTACCAGCTTGTATGCTTCGCTCCAAGGACTTTCAGCTTATTTATGTGTGTGTCTTTTTCTTTGTTATGTTTTTTCTTTGTTCGGGAAGAAAAGCATCGAAAGCCAAACCGGTCTACAACGAAGTGCGGGACTTTAACCCGCTAAAAACTACCGCCCATATCCTAATGTCCCTAAAGTTGGAGCATCGCTGCTCAACGTCCGTCTGTCCCAGGTTGTGTGGGTCTCCTCCTATACTGTTTTTCAGTAGGTCTCTCCTACACGTATACAAACTAAAATTCAGTCCGAGACATCGACTACCAAACGATTACTTTGCTCATGCAGTTGTTCAGCGGCTCTGCCGCGTTCCAGTGTGAGGAGAGTACTCATTATGGCAAACATAGCAATTTCCCCTGTTTGCCATTTCTCCGGAGATTGACACTTATGTCGCACCAAATTTCAAACTGTAGGTGGTTCGCCAAAAAAACCCTTCAATGCGTGCTCTCTCCACACTAAATCGAAGGCAACAGAAAAGAATATGCTGGGCATCTTCGGCAATGCCAACGCAGGCAGGACAGAAGGGGTCCTTATGCTTAAAACTGTGCAGGTAGTGTTTGTTTGCTCGGGGCCCACATATGTTTGCCATTATAAGGCTCCAATAACTTTAACTGCCTTATTGTTGTCGTTGACCAGGTGGTCCTTGAAGGTCAGCCTAGCATGCAGTTTATTATTTATTCCTATGCAAGGAATTGTATTCGCTCTATTTTTTATTTTCTACGACCACTAGAGCGATGTCATCAGCGTATCCAATCAGGGTTGCACCAGAAGGTGAGCTTATTCTCAGAATCCCGTCGTACATCACGTTCCATAGTGCAGAGCTCAAGACGGAGCCCTGAGGAACACCACACGTGACTTTGTACTGCTTCATGCCGTCGTTAGTATTGTACAATAATACCCTATCTGCGAAATAGTTAGATATTATCCGCATTAGTTACCTTGGAGTACCAATACTGTAAAGGGCTTGCATGATATGTTGCCAGATTGCCGTGTTGAAGGCATTTTTAACGTCTAAGGTTACTACTGTCCAGTATTCCTTGTTTACACCTTTCTACCTAGTTCCACTATGCGCAATATCTGTTAATGCTTGGATAGCATCAACAGTTGATTTACCACGGCGGAAACCATACTGTGCATCAGATAAAGCGTTCCGTGTTTACCCATGGTGTCAAGCATGCAAAGCGGTCTGTATGCGGATGGAAGTTCTGGTTGCTTGTTGGGTTTTAGCAAAAAAACAAAGCCGCTGTCTTTGTTGGAAAAAATACCTTCAGCAAGGCATATGGAGTACACTCTCGCGAAGATAGTAGGATCCGTTTCCATCGCAGCCTTGACAGCGATGTTACGGATGCTGTCAGGCCTTGGAGCTTTCTTATCTTTTTGCTTACTCAGCACATTAAATAGCTCCGCAGTAGTAACCTCAGACACTTCTTCAACGTCTCCAAATGAGTTAGTGTACTCTACTGGATCTCCAGTGGGGAAGAGAGTGGTAACCACGTTAGCCATCAGCTCTCGATCTGATGGCTGTGCAGACGTAGGCCCCTTCACCGTACTCATCACCACCTTGTAGGGTCTTGCCCCAGGGGCAAGACCCTATGGCTTTCGTAAGCAGATTCCGCAATGCCCGAAAAGCGTCGCATTGCTGCTCCCAGTTAAGATGCCCTTTAATACCCTGCGCTTTTCAACGAGCTTGGTTACAGTCTCCTAAGATCAGCGATCCCGTAATTCCACCTTTCGCAATGGCGTCCGCATTTTACTGGGCATTGAGGCGTCACATGCTGAAGAGATGCGCTGAAGAGATGCTCTCTGCCATGCCATTTGTTCCATCAGTAACAGTTATGCCATGTTCCCATATTTGTAAGAAGCAGTCCCTATCAAAAAATCGGTCCCTCCAGCCTTTGATTTTCGAAAAGGATAACTGCCTTCCACTTGGCTGTCACGTCAATACGAGTAAAATTTGGGCGATGTTCGCTATTCGTGTAGAAACAGCCAATTTTCCATGCCGTGTGAGATGCAATTAAGCTATGCACGAATGTAAGATCAATGGCGAACTTCTACCACCGGCTTCGAAAATTGGCTGACCATCATTAAGGAGTTCAATATTCATCGTGGCTAGGCATTTCATGAGGACTCTGCGACGTTGATTCTTCGTTCTACCCACATAGTAGATCAAGCATTGAAGTCACCCGCAATGATTGTCGGTATCCTTGTCCTTGCTTCTGCAACTAACTACGTTATGAGCTGTTCAAACTCGTTTAGTTCCAGACTTGGACGGCATTGCACGAGAAAAAGTAAATAACGTTTACTTTTACCCATGTGAAGCCAGAATTAGGATTCAATGCCCTACTTTGAAGGGCCTTCCCGTTCGTGACCCATATAGCCGATTTACAGGATGCGTCCGACGTCCTCTCAAATCCTCTCAAGTTGCGATATTCCTCGCTTATTAGGACAAGGTCGAGGCGTTGCTCGAAGACCGTTTGTCGCAGCAAGTCCTGGGCACCCACACAGTGGTCAAGAATAAGTTGGCGATTTTCATCGCCATCCTGTTTTCTTAACCTAAACTGCCTCTTCCACTCGGTCTTTGGGCATAGTTAGAGAAGGGTGTCTCTTTATAGAAGGAGTCTCCAAGTTACCTTTGGGTGCCCTTGTATTTTTCCCGGCTGGTCGCAGCCAAGGGGAAGTCTGGGAGAAGTTATTTTTGCTAATAACCTCCTTTGCTTTCTCGTCTCTTTGTTCTATGGCAGAAAGCTAATATAGAGCCTTTGTGCTGTCTACCGTATTCCTCATAAGCTTGTTGATGGAGCGCCTTTTCTTCCAGCATACAGGATAAGCTCCGCATCTTCTCCCCCAGCTGATGAATGTAGGTGTGGCTGATTGATGCTTTCTCCGAGTTGGTGGCATAAGATGGGCTCACCGCCATTTAATCGCCTTACCTTGTTGGTGATCGAAGAATATTTCTGCTGGGCCCGAAAGGATCGCTTTCTCGGTTGTTCTTGTAGCTTTGTCCGCTGCAGCGACCAAGTTTCCCATTGCTGCAGTAGTTTTTAATCTCGTAGCATTATCTGTTACGGTGGCCGAGTACACATACGTAGCATTGCGGTTGCTTGATGACAACGATCCGGGTCCCATTTGCGCACCCTCCAAAGGCGCCGTTACTGCGAATCCGACTCCCTGCACCGTAAACTTCCTTCCTTCTTTACTTTCACTGTTGGTTTTATTTCTGGGTACCTTCCCATATACTTTTTAAAAGCCTACCGACAGGCTGACGAATAAGCCGCCCAATCTGGGAACAGAAGTTCTTGGATTTGTTTAAATATGAGAAAACCTAATTAAGGGCAATTTTCACTCGCCCTGTCACGAAAATTTCATTAGAGTTTGTAGTCTTTTCAGCTACCCCTTCCATTTTTGTCGCTCATTGGTTGGAATGCTTATACAATATTCGCAGCTAACCTACATATCTGCAGGCCGTCCAATATCCGCCACCTGTCACCCCCACTCTAGCTTGATCAACGCCGAGTGTATATTTACGTGTGTGTGTTTTTCCCCATTGGGGAAGCATTAAAAGAAAAACGAATCTACTATTCGGAGTGTGGGACTTGCACCCACTAAACCCCACCGTTCCAAGTCCTACAGTCCCCCAGGCACTATCGCTAAGCATCACGTCAAAGAGAAAAGAAAGAGCATAACAGCTCACATGTAAACCAAAACAAATTTACGTTAAAACTTCTTGTCAATATCAAACCAATTACCTACCACTTCACCGTATGCCTGAACTCGTCGTAATCGTTCAATACGCCGCAGCTCTGTCATGGTTTGAGCTGCGGCCTGGCTTACTACGTCCCAGCTACGATTCACACATGTGCCGGATGCAGTTCGTCACAGTCGAAAATTCACCAAACGCTGATGAGATCATTGATCTGGCAACATCAAATCTTGGGCAATGCAGGAAGACGTGTTCTGCATTTTCGTTTTCGCCTGTGCAACTCGGACAATAGGGATCATCATTATATCCCCGTAAATGCAGATATTCTTTAAAACACCCGGGACCGCTCAGGAACTGCGCTAGGTGATGGTTGAGCTCGCCGAAATTTCTGCTGACCCATTCTTCGACGTTATTAATGAGTCGATTGGTCCACCTGCCTTTGTCAGAACGTTGCCATCTCCTCTGCCACTCCACCATACTGAGGGCTCTTTCATCTAGCCTTCTCACTTCACCAGTGCTCCTCCTAGCGTCAAACAGCCGACTTATTTCTGCAACAACTATGTCAACAGGCATTATACTCGCCATTATCAGGATAGCATCATTGGACACCGTTCGAAAAGTAGCTTATCCGCGGATGGTACATGATCTGTAGACTGCGTTCACTTCACTGTGTCTAAATGTTTTTTACTAGCCTGCATACAAATCGGCGCAACATAGACTAGAGCCAACATTACGACACTTGCCAAAAGTTGTCTTTTTTTTTGTATTGATGGTATTTATTAAATCTCCTAAATAAATGAATAGAACTAACAATAAGGTTTCAACTCTTAAAAACTAATACACGTGTGCTACTTCTACAAAGAAGAGGAAGGAGTTCACTTAGCACTTCGAGGCTCTAATTAATCAAACGGGCAGCACGATTGTTAAGAATCAGAAGAGACTAGTTCCTTGTATGGACAAGGACTCTGGCTAGAGGATTATCATGTCGAACTAGTTTGTCCATGTAAATAGCTTTACGCTTGGAACATTCTTCTTTGACAGGTGGTACTTCCAGGTCCTTGTGAATGTCTTCATTCCTGATATACCATGGAGCTCTCGTGATTGTTCTAAGTATTTTGGATTGTGCTCTTTGTATAACTTCAATGTTACTCGCGCTCGCGGTACCCCACAATTCAGAACCATAAGTTCAAATTGGTTTAATAATAGAGTTATACAGCACCACCTTGTACTCAAGTCACAGTCCAGATTTAGAATTGATTAGGCAGTGAATACTTTGAGCTCTTACTTTCGTAAGTATCTTTTTAGCTTCTATAGGCTTCCGCCAGGTGAGCCGTCCAGATGAACGCCAAGATAAGTTACCACTTGGGTTTGAGGAATTGTAACACCATTTAACTTTACTGGAGAACAAGTCCGTCGGTTCAATGTAAATGTAATGTGCTTACATTTCCCCTCATTGACTTTAGTTCTCCAGTTGGATAACCACTCCTGAAGACTTTTTAGATGAGCATCCAAGCCTGCGGAAGCTTTAACTGGGCAACGGGAGCGACTGATTACGGCAGTGTCATCAGCAAAAGTCGAAGTAATAATTTGACTACTTGTTGGAATGTCGGCAGTGAATAACATGTATAGAATTGGTTCCAAGACACTACCTTGGGGAACTCCTGCTTTTATCTTTAATTCATTTGTAACAAATTTTTTCTGCCTTACTACAAACACTCGATTTGATAAGTAGGATTGCAAGACTCGATGCATGTTTTGGGGTAGTAAACATTTCATTTTGTAAATCAAACCCTCATGCCATACTCGATCAAATGATTGTGCTACATCAAGGAATATATCTGAGCAGTATTCTCGTAGTTCAAAGACAGTTCTTATTTCCGCAGTAACTCTGTAGACTTGCTCAATCGTTCTATGTTTTGCTCGACAACCAAATTAATGATCTCGGATTTGCCTCTTGCAATGTTACGTTCCAGTTACTCAACTCAAATAGTTGACCAACTTGTTAAAATACCCATGGATCCTTATGACAGTACCTATGTATTTCGTTTGATGAGTGATTGATTGAAATTATCCACGATGAGATTGATATCGAGGACATCGATCGAGTTGAAAAAAATCCCCTATATCAAAGAGTTCTCTACTTTCAAGCTACACATATCTTCGTTTAATACATGTAGAACATATGCAAATGAAGGATATCACCACCGGAAACATTGTCAGTCTGGCAATCTTTACATTTTGTTAACCTGGTTTTTAACTGTCCGGACTATCGAGATAATAATGTATATAAATTTGTAATTGTATGTGAAGACACAATAATATATATTCCAATGTGTATGGTTTTGTGTTTATTCATAATATTTTTTTTATTTATATTTATTTTTCCAAGTACATGCCGGTGAATAATATTGGGCTTGGTTTTCACTTCTCTCTCTCTCTCTCTCTGTATATCACAGTGTTGATGTATCTGTATCTGCCTCACTTTGAATTTAGGTTTCAGTTTGAGATACTACATTCGCTCATGTTGTTACTATCTCTACCATATGTCTATATGCCTGCCTATTTACTTAGTGATGCGTGGATTTTTTTTTTTTTTTGTTGCTGTCTAGGCCGCGCTCAATGAAGGTTTTGCATTATTTAACAGTTGATTTCTAACATTTGCGCGATAATCAACAGTTGCGTGTCGGTTCTTCTGTTTTCATATAAATTTAAATTTTAAATTATTTTTATTATGCATTTGATTTTTTTGTGTGATTGTCTGGTGAGGAAGCACAAATTTGTTAGTAGGTAGATTAGGTTGGAACACGTGCTCCACATGGTTGGCAAATACATTAGGCTTCTCTTCATCAGACCGAGCCCAACTTCCGTTTCTGTCTCTAATAGGTGAATCCAGCTTCACAGGAGTTTTTAGCAATTTTTGCGCTTTCCAAAGTGAAAATCTAGTGTTTGAGGGTAATAGGTTATAGATATAGCGCCTTTATGTCTTGAGCTGGTCGCTTAAAAGTGCTTTGGCTAGTTTTTTTATTGCATCTTTTAGCCTTTGTTTAGCAGTAGGAGATCTGTGCTGTTGCCATTCTCTTCTCAATCGTCGTTTAGAAGCAACCAGTTCTTCAATTTCCCTATTTGAGAACGATTTTCTGCTGAACTTGTGAGCAACAATCGCAGGCGTTGATACCTCAGCTGCACCTACCAATACGGCACTTAGCTCATTAACAGATTTGTCGATATCACTTTCAGAGTTGATCGCAGGTGCAATTTCTATGTGAGAACAAATAAACTTTTTATATTGCAACCAATTAGTTTTATTAGATATAAGTCTACAAGGGCGATCCTCAAATATTGGAAAATCGAGTAAAACGATATCAACGGGTGAGTGATCGGAAGAAAGTTTATGCAGATATTGAAAATCGTGGAGGACAATATACAGCAGATAACGTCAGATTACCATAACGCATTTGCAACCGAACGGAAGTTGCTTGTAAATAACTAGATGAGTATGACTCTAGGGTCTGGTGTTTAATACGCTTTCTTATAATAATGCATGTACCACCATGAGCCTTTCCATCCGGATAATTTGTTGTATAAACTATATAGCCTGGTATAAAGAAGTTGTTTTTGCTAGTCAAATGAGTCTCATAGACTAACATCACTTCTATATTGTTGTCCTCTAGATACTTCATCAACTCTAGTTTGTGCTGTGAAACGCCATTTGCGTTCCAGTGAGTTATTTTTAAATGAGGCATTATGGGGAATTTAACTTATCCAAAATTTTCATTTGGATTTTCATCATCTCTTGAACAGAGTTTTGCATCATTAAGATTGATTGAGGCAGGGTCGCAATAAATTCACCAACATAGATTCACTAGAACTTTGTGGTTACTCATTACACACATTTAGAGTTGCGGTAGTTTGTGAGATTGGCTTATTATGTTGAGACCTTGGAGCCTTAGGCTTCACAATCTTTTCGCAGTTTCTTGTTGAACGCCTAAGCGCAGGGCATCTGCATACGACACATTTGAAGTTAAAGGAATATTAGGTGGTGGACACATAACCGTCGTTGATTCTGTACGGTTAGCCTCACGGCTAAAACGGGCGGAATTATTTTGTGTCTGCAAACGGTTATTCAACTCCTCATATACAAGACAACCTCTATAATTGGCTGTATGATTGCCCCCACATTACTGCATTTTTTAAGATCAGGATTATCGCGACTTAGTTTACAGGTTGCGGTTTCATGTAACTCTCCACAAGCTACGCATACTGAACGAAGGGTGCAATAAGATTTCGTGTGGCCAAATTCCAGACAATTTGTGCATTGCACAGGATTTGTTTGTGAGATTCCTCCACAGTTATCCTATGATGAAGTAAATATTTAAGGTTGTATATGGAATGCACTTCACTTTTCTTTAAATGCCGCAATTTTGGGGCCAACTCAATTTTGTACAATGGCTATGGAATTTTATTTTTATTAAAAATATTGAGCACTACTTTGACCACAAACCCTTTTTTTTCCAGGGCACTCTTAATATCGCTACAATCAACAGAGGGTTCAATGCCCTTAATTACAACAACCAGCCCTTTGCTACTTTTAAGCTAATAGGGATAATAGTTTCTCTTAGTCGCCCCAAGGTTACAGAACTGTAGTTTGCTTCCGTATAAATTTCGACCTTAGTTTCTTTAATATTACTCTTGGTAATAGGGACAATATGAAAGTTATTATTGCCAACTATTCTTTGGATAGCATCTACAAGTCTTTCGAGCTTTCTTCACGAACATATATTGGAGGAGGTTTCGCGGTTTAAGGTTTTGATGAGTTTTTATCATCGTTTTTAGCAGGTTCATCCATTTCACCAAGTAGTTGGAACCTGTTACTTTCCAAAAGCGTTTTCTTTGCATTATTATTTTTTTGCGGGCTTAGTTTACGCTTATTGTGGATTTGTATGTTGCGATCAATGCCTATCTGCACTGCCGCTGGTAATACAGTTGTCGTTTTGATTGCTTTAGCTTGCGTAGCAGAATTTTTTCTATTGCTTGCCTGTACTGACATTGAGTTGATACTATCGCTATTAAATGTTTGAATGTTTGTTGTTGTTATAGTAACTGCATGTGATGACGCAATCGAAGCAGTAGCTGAAAACACTGTTCTTGTTCCTGAAACTGCACTAGCTGTTGAAGTAAAAGCTGTGCTTTGTGTTGTTTTTGTTGTAGCGTTAAACACACTTGCTTCTGGGTTTGAATGAAAATGTGGTTGAGGGGAAGGGTGCGGGCACTCCATGGGAGTGAGTGACTAGTGCTTACTGTACTAGAAGACAGAACAGGAGAGCAAGATCGTGCTCTATCTACGGGCGGCTGTGAGGTTAATAAGGAAGCTTTGTTTTTGTTCCTGGTATGATTAGCGACAAACGAGAAGTAATCATTTCTCGCTGTCATTATTGGTGTGGTTAGGCTTTGACAAGTAAAAAATAAAATAACATTTATTAGCTGCAAGGTAAACGTCCGATCACTAAGACTGCTCGAAGACGAATGCGAAGTAATAATTTCTGATAAGTTATTAAAGTTAGGCCTAAAACTAAATTATTTAATCAATGTATAAACAAGCAAAAATTAAAATTAATCGTAAGATAATATATACGAAATCCACCCGTCTCTGACCCGTTGGAGCAATTTTTTTACAAGATATGCCCCTACTCAAAGCCAATTGTGGTCAGAGACAGAAGAGATGTATGAGCCAATGAGCGATGTTCGTCCCACTTCCCGAAGGCAACGAAGAACGATGATTTTAAGCGCAGAGGGCGAGATCTCAGGCGAGAGGACGTGAGAGAACTTATTATAAAGAGTGCATAAAACTCGGAAAGGATCGTGTAGGGCATAGTTAGTTGTGCATGTACCTATAGCTAAGGGAACGAAATTTCTAAATGTACGACTTGAGGCATAGAACCTAAGTTGGCTTAAAAGCACTGACGAATCAACGTTACCGGTAATAAGTTTGTGAAGAAAGCTTATACCAAGAGTAATTCGTCAATTTTGCAATGATGGGAGATTTAGAAGAAGAAGCCTGCTAAAGTATGAAGGCAAACGTACACTGCGATCCCAATTTAAACCACGAAGTGCAAAGAGAAGGAATTGTTTCTATATAGACTCAATGCGGTCTTGATGTTTTTTATATTAGGGGCTCCAGGACCACGAATAGTATTCAAGTACAGGGCGGACTAGAGTGATGAAAGGAGTCTTGGTAGTATAGGGATCATTATATTCTTTAGATCGTCTTTTAATAAAGCTGAAAATACTGTTAGCTTTACTAATAGTTGAAGAAATGTTGCAACTCAATGTAGGGTCAAAAATCACACCAAGGTCACTGAAAGTAGAAACACGCGCCAATGAATTATTGTCTATCGTATAAGAAGCTAAATGAGGTCTCTTACGATGAAACGTCATTTAACATGCGTTTAGAGCAGTTTAGCTCTAGCAGATTACGTAGACACCAAAATTGGAATGAGGTTAGTTCCTCTCGTAGACTAATATGCGAAGAGATATTGTTAAACGGTAGGCAGAGTTTGACATCATCAGCATACATCAAGGAAAGAGGAAGATCGTTAATACAAAGTTTGAACAATAATCGGCCAAGATGGCTTTCATGAGGAATACCAGAAGTGACAACAACCGGACTAGAACGAGTGGAGTTAAATAACACTTGTTGAATTATATTTTTTAAATATGAAGAAATCCAATAAAGAAGATGTTGCGGGAAACGTAAAAGTTCTAGCTTATGTAAAAGTAGATCATGATTTACGATTTAGTCAAAAGCTTTGCTATGACGTCAGTTTGAAATTTTTCGCTAAAGTTGTAAACTCAATCAAATTAGTAGTAGGTCAACGCTTTTTCACGAAACCGTGTTGACACGGAGAAATAACAGATTTACAGTAGTGATAAAGGGTTGAAGTAATCATTTTTTCAGACAACTTTGGAATTGCCGAAAGTTTTGCAATACCTCTGTAATTGGATATGTCAGCTATGTTACCTTTTTATGAAGGGGAAATATAAAAGATTCTTTCCAAATAGAAGAAAAAAATGCACAAAGTTTTAGGAGCGGCACAGTATTAGGCACACAACTAGGTATTTTGTCAGAACCAGGTGAGTAAGTAGATTCCAAAGATTTCAAATTTGTAAGAAGACACTCCTCACCAATTACAAGAGAAACAATGAGGTTATATTGGGAAATTGGATATGGATAACGATTGTAAAAATATGATTCAGAGGAATAAGTGGCTTGAAAGAATTTTGAAAACAAGTCTGCAATACCCAAATCACTGCAGGCTTGTTCATCAACTAGATACATCGAAGAGGGAAATTAAGAAGACTTGCGCTTTGAATTCACAAAGTTATAAAACTTCTTAGCCTACAACGGAAGAGGTAATTATTGTAACAATGGCTATATAATGAAAGAAAATTAGCCCGAGCCACACAAAAATTGGCAAAAGCAATAGAAGAGCCAGTACACTTATATTTTTTATAAAGCCTCGACTTAGTGTTCTTCAGGTTTGAAAGTCTTTTCGTAAACAAAGGTGGTTTGTAGGATACTTTAGAACAAACGTTAAAGGGGACATAGGTATTGAAAATATTAAAAACCCTTGCATAGAAAATATTTATAGCAGTAGTCAAAACACTGCAATTGTACAAAGAAGACTAATCTGTTCCAGAACGATTGCATTTAATTGGGCAAAGTTTACTTTGCGAAAACAAAACCGCCGGTTACATGTAGATGTCGAGGCAGAAAGAGAACAGGTTCAAGAATGGGATATTTCCAATGTTGGATGGTAAGTATCCTCAGGAAGGCATAAAGGTTGGGATTTTGACGCAGAAGTGCCAACGGAATTATTACTGAAAACAAGATCAAGTAATTTATTCCAATGATTGACCATAGAGTTAATTTGAAATAGAGTGGTCAAATAGGGCATCCAAGAAATCAAGATGCGCTGAAGGAACTAGATAATTCGAGGTATCGAAAAATGACCTTGAAAGGTGTGGGAGTTTAAAATCCCCTAGCACGATAAGTAAATCACGGTCTCGAAGAATGTTATTAACTGAGTTAATAGCATTCGCATGACTGAAATAAACTTCTTAATTGGAATTAGGTGGAATATAATAACATAATATGAAAACAGATTCATGAGGCAACAATAATTTCACACACTTAAACTCAATGTCAGTTGAACAGTTCAAATTAACAAGTTCAGATCGCGGGTGAGATGCAACAGTGATGAGGACACCGCCACCACGGCGAATAGGGCGATCTGCCCCAAATGTAACAAAATTCGAGCAAAACATTTCATTGCTAAAAATACAAAAGTTTTCAGATGTAACAGATTAAAATTTTTACAGCGAGTATATAAACATAAAACATATTTTTTGTTTTATTACACAGCCCGACAAAATCAAACCTTTTTTTTTATTGCATGAAATATTTTAGCGGTTCTTTACTAATTCGGGGTCGCTGATTTCGAATCTACCCTTAGTTTTTCTTGGTATAAGCTCTAGTTTTTGAGCTACTTCTTACTTTTTTACCTTCACATAGAGTTTGCTTACATTATAGCACTACTACTAATGTGTTTATGTTATTGAAAATCTTAGCAGTAAGCCGCTCACATGTATACAGTATACTAAATTTTTATCAGAAGCAAAAAATTGCAATAAATTTTGTTCTCTCGTGCGATATAAAATAATTCGTACACCGGAGAATAAGGAGTGTTCTTATTTTAATTTAATTTTTTTTTTTTTTAATTTTATTTTTACGGTTTGATGCTTCATTGTCAGCACTTGGTTCAGATTGGATAGAAATTGTCTCTCCAATTTCTTCCTCCTGACATTGTGTTGGTTGGTAAAAAATTGGTATTGTAATGTCTTCTGAATCGGTCTGTTAGCTGAAGGAATATCGGGATACTTCCATGTATGGTGATTGTTTTTATCAATGCACATTGTATTTGCTATACAGAAATAACAGATTTTTTGGTTCGCGCCAAATCATAGGTACCCCAAATTTCTCCCATTGCCTCAAATGTTCAATGCACATTTTACGCATCACTTTTTTAATTATAAGTTGTGACCGATCTTTCAATATAAATTCGCTGCAAATGTACCAAAACTTATCGGGATCATTAGCACAATGCCTAAAGTAAGCGTAAAAGTGTTTGCAGCTCTATTGAACAACGACAAAATTCATGTTATTTATGTTCGCTTAAATATTCCTTTATTCTTATCATCTCTTTCTCTTTTGATTTTTAAAGTACCGTTCATTAAGCTATTTTTAGAAAAATAAGTAAGGCAAAACCGATTACTGTTAAATTTTATTTTTAATTTCTTTTCAACTTCCATTCGTCTTCGAGCAGTCTAACTGATCGGACGTTTACCTCGCAGCTAATAATTTTTTTTTACTTGCTTCATATCAAAGCCTAACAGCACCAAAAATGACAGCGAGAAATGCGTACTTCTCGTTTATCGCTAATGATACCAGGAACAAAAATAAAGGTTCACTACTCGCCCGATGGCACGATCTTCTCTCGTCTTCTCAGTACGAGTCACTACTCCCATGCCCGACACCCTTCCCACTCGATTTCATTCAAACCGCAAGTGTGTTAACGCTCAACAAAAACAACACAAGTACTTCAACAGCTAGTTCAGGAACAGTGTTTTCGGTTCCATTGCGTATCACTACTAAACAACAAATTCACATAGCAATATCAGAGTACAGGCAAAAAATTCTGCTACGCAAGCTAAAGCAATAAACAACTGTATCAGCAGCAGGTAGTAAATCAGACGCATGCAAACAAGATCTGGAGAATGCTAGACAGGCAATGACCACAGAAGCAAAGTGCATCAAATTTAAACGTTAATTTATCTTAGGGTAACTATGGAAAACATCACAATACTGTGCAATGCATAATCTACCACACGAAATCTATAGCATTCGTGTAGCTCGTGGAGAGCTTACCTGTTAAACTAAGTCACGATAATCCTGATCCTAAATAAATGTGGGGGCAATCATACAGCCAGTTGCGATATCAGAGTTAAGAACCTATTGAAGTAACGCGTTTTAGCCGTGAGGCTAACCGTATATGTGTCCACCACCTAATCCTGAATGTGTCGTATGCAGGTGCCCTGCGCTTAGGCGTTCAGTCGAAAAAGATTGTGAAGCCAATCAAGCTAACATAATAAGCCAATCTCACAAACTACCGCAACTCAAAATGCGTGTAATGAGCCCAACCACAAAGTTCTAGTGAATCTATGTATACAAACCCTGAATCGATCAATCTTAATGATGATTTCACGAGATGATGAAAATCCAAATGAAAATTATAATGTCTCAGTTAAAAATCACGCAAATGGCTTCACGCACAACAGATGGCAGGACAACAATATGAGACTCATTTGACTAGCAAAAACAACTTCTTTATACCAGGCTATATAGTTTACACAACAAATTATCCGAAATGCATTGTGTTGAATTGTTTAATATTTTAGGTTTTATCCTAACAAAGTGGGCTGCAAACTGCCAAATCATTGGTCGCCAGCAACAAGAAACAATTATATCGTGTGAAGACCAAGAATATACGTAAATTTTAGATGTCGTTTGGAATCCAAAAACAGATATCTTCAAATACAGCCTAAAGGATTTGGTTCACAGAAGTTTGCGAACTAAGAGGTCAATCTTGTCCTTCACTGCTCGTTTGTTTTACCTTCTTAGGCTTTCGTGTCCAATTATAACAAATGCAAAAAGTCTTATACAAGAAATTTGGAAACATAAATTGGATTGGGATGACCCGATTCAAGCTCAGTTTCAAGAGATATGGAAATAACACACAGGGTTTTGTAAACCTCGACTCGTTAACAATACAAAGGTACATCGGAGTTACAAGAAATGTAAAGGTCCAGCTAAATAGATTTTCTGACGCATCTATAAAGACTGCTTATATATTGGTACTATAATCTTCAGCGCCATATGTGTAAGGCTGCTGACAGCGAAGTTTAGTGTTGCATCATTAAAAACTAAGTCAGTGCCCAGGCTGGAATTGTGCGCTGCGCATTGGCATTGGCTGCAGACTCACCCAAATAAGTTAAATACATGTAGGATCTGGCAAGGAGACTCGGAGCGGATTGCCCTACTTGGCAACGCTGTAGTGTAAGAGCTACTGAGCGCGCGAGAGTGACTGGTGATCGTTAGGGTGAGTTAGTCGCTCGCGTTCGCTCATATTAATAAGATAAGATAAGTTATGTTAATAACAAGAAACTACATAAATGTAAAAAGAAACTGTATAAATATATTCAACTTACAATATAAGTATACAACAGCATATACATACTACTAGCATTAAAGTGAATTGAACTAATAAAAGTAAAGTGAAATCCTACAAATTGGGGCTCAGCCGAAGATAAAAATTAATTAAAATAACTAAAAGTAAATAGTTAAATTTACTAAATGATAGACAATAAAAAAAACGTCAGTGACAAAGTGGTATTGGTGACGCGCAGAATTTTGGTGCCGATTAACTAAGAGCGAAGGGTGATACGAAAAGAGACAAGCCGATAGCAGCAGATGATTGTGAAGATCAGAAAATCGTCGTGGCGACAGTGTGATGCTTAACATAAAGGCGTCAGTTTAGCTACAGAAGAGCGGTTCAGTTGTGGTGACAGCTGAAAAGACGACGGCTAAGGCATCGGCTGATTTGTGCTTTGTGATAGCTTATTAGCAACGAAACGTGAACGTCGTGTGTGACAGCAGATTGCTACGACTAGGAGGCGTCAGTTTAGCGACAGAAGAACGGTTCAGTTGTGGTGACAGCTGAAAAGACGACGGCAAAAGCATCGGCTGATTTGTGCGTTGTGAGAGCTGAATAACAACGAAACGTGAACGTCGTGTGTGACAGCGGTGGTAGCAGTGAAAAGGCGTCATAGAGACTGGAACTTGGAAATTGGTTGGTATGTTTTAAAAATGGTAAATATACTAACATAGTGAATTAAGAAGAAGAAAAGTTAATTAGAAAAGTAACATAAGTATTAAGGTAATTTAAGAATTAATTTGTTAAATGGAACTTGACCAGATCCTTGCACTTAATGGTCTGCGGAAAAAATTGTCTAAGTTGGGACTGGTGACGCAGGGTAGGAAACGGGACTTACAGAATAGATTGCTTACTCACTTCGGTATTCAGGAAGAAGAAGTTGAGGAAGATGAAGTAGTAACAGCGTTGGATTTATGTTTAATACGACGAAGTGTGTTTTTGAAACTTGGGAATCTACCTTTGACGGGGTCAGGAAGAAGTCTGACTGGATTCGGAGAAAGCCAGATAGTCACGTTGGGTAGTTGCAAGATAAAAGTAAAGATAGACGGTATCTGTATGCAGTTAGAGTTGCATGTAGTTTCGGACGAGGATATGAGTTTCGAAGCAATCTTATGCAGGACAATTTTAGACAGCGTTGATATGCAAGTGACTAAAACTGGAACAAAATTATTGAGTAAGACAAAGGAGAATTAACTGATTAAAGGGGAAAACTCATGTGAGGAAGTACTAAAAGAATTTGGAAACATGTGCTTAATGAGTTCAGCACAAGCTATTAAAGAGTTATCCCATTTAACGTAGTCACAAGCGAGTGTGGTCTGAAGTTTGATAAGAAACTATAAGCCAAAACGAAATATCGATGCACTAGTAGAAATGAAGATTTTATTAACTGATGAAAGACCAGTGCATCAATCTCCTAGACGTTTCGCGTATTGTGATCAGCAGGTTGTGGATGATCAGATTCAAGAATGGTTAAAAGAAAAAAAAGTTGTGTACACGGATGATGTTATTATTCCAAGTAAAAAGGGTTAATGAAATTAGAAAGAGTATTGCAGGTGGCGGCACAAAATGGTTTAAGATTAAATTGGAGTAAGTGTCAGTGGCTTCAAGAAAAAGTGAACTTTTTTTGGATATGTCATTGAGAGGGGCACCATAAAACCAAGTGAAGAAAAGGTTTTGGCTATAAAGAATTTCCCTATACCAAAAGACAAAAAGGCGATACAACGGTTTTTGGGGTTGACATCATACTTTCGAAAGTTCATTGAAGGATACGCGGTGATGGCCAAACCACTGTCAGATATGTTGAAATTAAACATGAGGTTTGATTTCAGAGAACTTCAATTGGTAGCATTTGAGCAATTGAAATCTGCATTGGAGTGTGAGTCCGTTTTGAGAATCTATAATCCAAAATTACAGACTGAGATACATACGGACGCATCAAAGTATGGATTTGGGGCAGTGTTGCTACAGAAGGACTCTGAAGACGGGTTATTTCACGCAGTTCAATATATGAGCCGAAAAACTAGGCCCTGTGAGGAGAAGTATCATTCGTATGAACTTGAAGTTTTGGCAATTATTGGTGCGTTAAAGAAATGGCGAATTTACGTATTAGGGCTCAGGTTTACTATACAGATTGTAACAGATTGTAACGCTTTCGCAATGACCATGAGAAAGAAAGATATTCCTTTGAGAGCAGCACGGTGGGCGATGTATTTACAGGACTTTGACTATAAGATTGAACATCGCACTGGATCAAAAATGAGGCACGTTGACGCCTTAAGTCGAGTTGCTTGTTATATGTTTTAGATACCATATTACTAAGGTAGTAAAAATGATCGTAGGAAAAAAGGCGTATGAGAACTTCTACATTAAGGATCAAATCTTGTTTAAGAATCCTAACCGTGAGTTGATTGCTGTACCATCGCAGATGGAAGAGGAGATCATTCGAACGGCACATAAGCAGGGGCATTTCTCGTCAAAAAAAAAACCCAAGACTTAGTAGAAAGATCGTATTATATCCCAAAGTTGAAAGAGAAAACAGGATGGGTAGTGGAAAGTTGTGTTGAGTGCATAATAATTAATGCGAAAGCGGGAAAGAAAGAAGGATTATTAACATCAATTGATAAGGGAGACCGACCGCTGATTACTTACCATATCGATCACGTAGATCCAATGGAGATGACGAATAAACGATACAATTATATCCTAGTGGTAGTAGACGCATTCTCGAAGTATGTTTGGTTATATCCTGCTCGAAGCACAGGAGTTGAGGAGGTGATTGGTAGTTCGGAAAAACAAGCTGTAACATTTGGTAATCCGTTGAGGATAATAACAGATAGAGGTAGCGCGTTTACCTCGAACGTTTTTAAACAGTACTGCGAGGAGCAAGATATACAACATTTGCTAATTACTACTGGCGTTCCACGGGGAAATGGTCAGGTAGAGCGAATGCATAGAATCATAGTACCCATGTTGTCGAAACTGAGTCAGGGGAACCCAGCGTCCTGGTACAAGCAGTACAAAATACAACAAATAGTCAATGATACACCACCGAGAAGTACAAAAGTAGCACCTTTTAAGATTCTAACAGGGCTAGACATGCGTGTACCACCAAATACTGATTTGTGAGACTTAATGGAGGAAGCGTTAGTAGACGAATTGAGAAAGTATAGAGAACAAGTTAGAGACGAAGTTCATCAAAATATAACAGCTCTGCAGGCGGAAAACAAACGGTCAGCTAATGAGAAGAGAAAGGAACCCAGACTATATAATCTCAATGAGTTAGTAGCTATCAGACGTACACAGTATGGCGTGGGACTGAAACTTAAGGGGAAGTATCTAGGACCATACAAGGTAGTCGCGAGGAAGAAGCATGGGCGGTACGATGTCGAAAAGATCGGCAATGGAGAGGGTCCGTGTAGAACATCGACTGTAGCGGAATACATGAAGCCTTGGGGTAACCGATTCGAGACGAATGGTTCGTCAGGAGGGCCGAATGTAGGATCTGGCAAGGAGACTCGGAGCGGATTGTCCTACATGGCAACGCTGTAGTGTAAGAGCTACTGAGCGCGCGAGAGTGACTGGTGATCGTTAGGGTGAGTTAGTCGCTCACGTTCGTTGTTTGAGTGAGGTCGTAGTCGCTCGCGTTCGCTCATATTAATAAGATAAGTTATGTTAATAACAGAGAAACTACACAAATGTAAAAAGAAACTGTATAAATATATTCAACTTACAACATAAGTATACAACAGCATATACATACTACTAGCATTAAAGTGAATTGAACTAATAAAAGTAA
>JBAMAW010000493.1:0-105692 GCA_037043295.1 Amiota minor
AAAATATGCGCAAATATTTGATACTTTCTCTTACTGCAGACAAATGTGAGATTAATTCAGCCTCTTTGTGATTACAACCATGTTGATGAGTGCTCAGACCCTCCGTTATTACTAAGAAACTGCCTTATTAATTTAAATATGTAGGTATATAATCTAATCTAATGTTAATTTTTTTTCTACCAATGTATTTTTTAATAAACTTTATTGTTGCGTGGACCCCCTTTAATTGATGCAGGCGCCGACACTGTTTCGTTTTACTTGTTTACCGTTAATCGCTGATTGGCTTTGTTCACATTCGAGACTATGCTTGTAAGAAATTTTGAATGAAAAAGGTAGTGTAGTGTAAATATTACAAATTCGATTTGGTTTGTTTTATTTTAACTTAAAAATCAGCTGATTCAAGAAGGTGCTAGGACACTACGCAACTTATTAACCCCATCTTTTCTCATACCTGAAGAAGAGGCCGAACACACTCTCTGTTGTTTTGAGTCATTGGCCGAGCCAGCTCTTTATCCACTAGGCTATTCAGATATTTATATTTGTAGCAGGAAAGTGGATACTTAAAGTGTTTCACTCTCATTTTATTTAATTCGATTTTCCGATAAGTTGCGCTACCTGTGATACAAGATTGTTTGAACTGCGCTCGCGAATGTAAATTGGGGGAGGCTTGGTTTGCTTGACTGCTGGGGCCTCTTCTACGTCGATCGCATTATCGCTGCTAAGAGCTTCAAATCTGTTTCCTTTCAAAACGTTGGGCTCATTGGTTGGGGTAGAAGAGGTATTCGATCTCTTAGATTTGTTTCCAGAGTTTGGTTTATGCGGACTGAGTTTCCGTTTAATCTGCACATAGCGATCAATTCCAGTCTGTACTGCCCAACCTTTTGATTTTGCGGTCTCCTTCTTGTGCGGGATAACTGTTTCCGTTATTTTACTGCCGACAGGGCTTTGGTGACTCATTGAAGAAATTTGACGAGCTGTTATAAGAGGAACAGAGTTAGCACTATAAGTTTTTTCTTTACCGTTTGTGCTGGATGTGTATGCTGCTTGTTCTCTCTGAACTGTATCAAATATCGGTGCCAAGGTTGTTGCAGTGACCAATGATGAAATTGAACAGGTAGTTGATGTTATTGCTATCGTTGTAGTAGCGGTTGTTGATGTTGTTGTGGGAGGTAGTGTACAGAGCATCATAGGTGAAGCACACTGCGAACTCCATGAGGTTTCATTGTTTGTGTTATAGCTTGTGATGTTGTTTGCGTTGTTGTTTATTTGTTGGGCAGAGCTTGATTCTAATGACAGCGAGCGGATGGTGAAGTACCCGCAGTTGGAGAGCCTACGCTCAATCTGAGGAGCGTCAGTTCCACTCATCAGCGACACACAAATTGGCCACGGATTTAAAATACCGTTGCACTTTTCGTTGTTATTGTATAATTTTGTTTTTATTTATTTATTATTATTGAACTTTAATAAGTTTATATTACAAAGCGTTTATAAAAATGTAAAAAATAAAAAAAACAAAACAAAATTTTAAATTTAAAAATCACGTTTCCGGTTTGTGGCCGGACCCTCATCTAAACATTACCCAAGCCACGCACGCGTTGCTTAATTTCTGATCGACAAGAAAAACGTTAACCAAAATTGCCTATGACGATTTCAAAATTCTCCCTACCGAAACCAAAAATGTTTCACATCAAAAAATGTCGAAAACAAGAGATAAAGACAAATTAGTTAAATTAACTACAGAAAAAGCAATAAATGACTTGTTATTATTGCAATTTTTTGGTAATTACGGTGGTAAGAAGTTATATAAAATAAATATTTACCTCCATTCATATAATTTTGATAGCGTTTCCAGACCAATGTGGCAACGCTAATATTTTATGCAATTTACTCAACTCAATCGTCGCACAATTTTACGCAAATATTCAAATTTTTTTTAAATAGACTATCACTTAGTTTATGCAGCTTATGCAATTTCGTGAGGACCCAAAATGTTTGATGTTAAAAAATATATATCGTAATAATTTTTCTTCCTAGTTGTTAAATAAGTTTAACTAAACTCTATAAATAAATATTAATTTGTTTAATTTTAAAAAATTAATCTGTACAATATTGACAATTTGGCCCAACAGCAGATTTCCCGACGTTTTCATCATCATCAGAGCCAGCATCTTTATTCTCTTCTCCTGAATCACTACTAAACTTATAATCATCAATAATTGCTTGTAGTTCTTGTTGAGCTTCAATAAATTCTTGCTCTTCCATACCCTCACCCGTATACCAATGTAAATGTGCCTTACGCCGTAACATTATGGTTGAACCATCCAACAAGCGTTGAAACAATGACTGTATAGCGGTAGTATTACCAATAAAAGTCGCTGACATTTTAAGACCACGCGGTGGGATATCACAAATTGCCGTCTTAATATTATTTGGTATCCAATCAACAAAATTATTTATATTTTTATTGCGAACCCCAGTCATTAATTGATCGACTTCACGCGGTGACATCCGTCCACGAAATATACCAGCTGCCGTCAGTAGCTTCCCTTTGCGCAAATCAATGGCACAAAGTAAATTATTCGAAGAGAAAATCTGTTGGACTAATTCGGAAACGGTGCCTTTTGAGAATTGTTGCTGGGCGCAGGTAACCAAAGGTGCAAAACCCGGTATAAGAAAATGCAAACGTGGAAATGGCACCATATTCACATAAATCTTACGCAAACCAGCATTTAATTGCCCAGGGAAACGTAAGCATGTCGTTATGCCCGACATTGTGAGGGCCACAATGTGGTTAATATGCTCATAGCCAGACATTTTGATTTTAAGATTTCGATTGCAAATTTGAAAGAGTGCTTCATTGTCCAGACAAAAAGTTAAATGAGAATTATTCACCAGAGTTGGAATACTTAGCAGAGCATTGTATGGTTCAACAACAACAGATGACATATGGGGTGAAGGTATAGTCACATAACTATTACATAGTAAATTATCTGGATATTGTTCAACAAGTGCCTCCATGATTAGCGAAGTTAAACCTGAGCCAGTGCCGCCACCAATTGAATGCAATAATTGAAACCCCTGTAACGAATCAACGGATTCAACTTCTCGTCTTGTATTATCAAGCACTTGATCAAGAATTTCAGCACCATCAGTATGATAGCCACGAGCAAAATTATTGCCAGCACTCTCTGAACCTGCAACAAAATTCTCGGGTCGATATAATTGACTGCTAGAATTAAGACGTTGTATAGTCGATGCTTCAGTATCGATGATAATGGTTCGTGCATAAAAACGTTTACTGGCTGTGGCATTAAAGAAAACATTGATGCGTTCCAATTGTAAAGGACTAGTGCCACCAAAATGTCCTGAAGCATAGTCAACTCCATGTTCATGCGAGATAACATGCCAAAACTGCAAAAGTTAAGTTTCATTAATTAACACTAATGTCTAATGATACATTTTGTTACTAACCGCATCGCCAATTGAATTACCGGCACCACCGATTTGTAGTGTAACAATTTCACGCATCACTTATATTGCTGTTGTTTTTTTTTTTCTTTCCCACTATTTTCTCTTTCTTTCGCACACACTTTTCCTTTGTACTATTTCTTATGGACAAGAAATTTTGACTATTTTAATCTAAAATTTTAATGTTAACGGCTCAAGAAGTTTGATGCATCTTTGTCGAGAGTTGGACTCTTCCTTTTCTACTTTAATTTTTTAAGTAAAACATTAAAATTTTTTTTTTGTAATTTTCTTGACGTTTTCGTTGTAAAGTAACGTGTCAGAAACACATTTACTTTTATACCTTTCATACTAGAGTGAACAAGTATTAGATGGTAACCGTGAGTCAGAGAGCACATAAAGTACTTATGTAAGAGATCAGCCTGACGTGAACAATCGATTAAGCCATGTCCGTTGCCCATTCCATGCTTCCACACGTTATGCGCTTAGATTTCGAAGATCGAAATCGTTTTGTTGTCAAATGAAAAATCAGAGTTCCCAGACACAACCGAATAAAGTAGTTCCCATACAAAATTCACTTTAAAACCGCTTAGAGCCTACTGCAATAATTTTTTTTTAAATTAATTCGAAACGACAAAGCTTGCTATACAGCGTATATTAGATTTGTGCATGAGTGCCTTCAAAATGCCTTTTGAAGAATGGTTCTTTTGCCGAACCCATTTAAAGAGAACGTGAATGAATCGAAATAACAACGAAAACCTCGAATGTAAACAAAGAGAAACATCGGTAAAGGCATTCGTCTCGCTTCCCTTATAGACAACGAAAAATACGTATGCATTTGTCATGCTTGCTTCTTTTGTTTATTTTTTGTGTATGTATTAGAGGTCTACATGTTCGAAAAAAAAAGCGACGTTCGAAACAACAAACTGAGTGAAATAGAATGCGACGCCGAAAGAATTCGAGTGAATTTGTGCTCCACGTCAGATTCAGTTGCACAACATCTACACAAAGTGGAATGAATTAAATGAGTAGACTGAGAGGTTGTTTTCGAATTAATTCGAATTCATTCATTTTTTATTTTTTTTGCATAAGAACAAAGGATTGATATTGTTGTGCTGTGCGTAAGGAAAAGAAGAAAGAAAACATATACATACACACAACCACTTACAGACTCGTCTGCGTCTTTTCCTCCGCTCATTTCCTTGTAAGACTGCGCGGTTCGCTCAAATCAAACGAAATGAAAGAACGCGCAATGCGCAATGTGTGCATAGCAAATTCGAATTAATTCGAATGCGTTCGGCTATGCCAAAGGTCTCAAATCCTTTTGCAGGCTAATTTTTCTAACTTATTTTACAGAATGCAGACGGTTTTCGAACTCAAAACACAGTCGCATTCAATTCATTAATTTCGTGTCTTGCTTTCACTCAATTCAATTCGAATTCATTCATTGGACTTCAGTTGGGAGCGAAGCCACGCAGCTGTCTACTATGTATGCTTTACTTTGTTTTGTTTTTTGGTTTGCGTCCAACTCACTTTAACTCTTGCGTAGTTGTGTATAATTGAATAACCCATCGTTTTAGTTGTAGACAAGGTTTCATTTGGAATGTTTCAAATGCGTAGGCACAAACACATCCAATTCGTTCCAGACTGAATATCGAAAACATGCATTCACTTCTTCTTTCGCAAAACAAATTTCGTTGCGCACATTGAATTTGAGTAGACGTACCTGAAATACAACCGATTGAAGTGTGTTGGACGCTGTCCAATCGTTTTCATCGAGGCTGGTGTCAAAGTCACTGACACTTATTATCGGGAAAATGTTCTGGAAGCTGCTTTAAATCCGTGGGCACGCGAACGTTTCGGTCGTACACCATGGACACCATCTCATACAGCTCGTGTGAACCAAGAATGGTTAAAAAACCGTGCTCCCACACAATGGCTTTCGAATTCGCCAGATGCAAATCCGATGGGCTATTCCGTCGGGGCCATTTTGGAGAGCAAGATGAGGACTAAAAAATATGCCAGTATTGATGTGCTGAAGAATGCCATTGTAAAAAATTACCGCCATATCTTATTAGTGCAACATGCAGCTAATTTTTCAACCGTTTGAAGGCCATACTTAAGGCAAAAGGTGGCCACATCAAGCTAAAGTGAATGGATTCTAAAATTTTTATTATTTCCACACATCTTTGTAATTTGAACGAATAATGTATGGTCGTTTGAATAGGTAACAGTTCAATCGCCTAACCCTGTAGTATACAAACATTGGGGTGTGGTACTTATATAAGCTTTAGTGTGCCTTGTTTGTTTTTTCGTCTTAAATTAAATTGTTTTGGTTGGGTTTCCATTTCGTAACAGCCAAACTTATATTATTAAAATATTTTTTTTATATTAGCCAATTCATTTTAAAATTGTATAATTTTAATGAATAAAATAATTTATAACTGTGAAATCAAAATGTATATATTTTACACAACTAAAGGTTGTTGCTAAGTGCTTGTTGAGTTGTAAATGCTGTGGATGGGTTGTTGTTGTTAAATCGCACCACCCAATTGTTCCGCCGTTTAAAGCTTTGTTGCTGATACTTCGATAACGATCTCTAACTCACCAACATTTGCCACCATTTTTATACCTTGTCGTGTTAAGCTATTTTTCTTTTTTCTCGATTGATAAAGTATTGTATAAGCGATTTAGTTCATTTGCCACTAGATGTTCCAGCACAATGCCATTCGCGTCAATGAAACTAGCACATGATTTGTTGCTGCTTGCTTCTCGTGTAGTTTTACCATTTCTTACCGAAAGTTTCAATGAATATCTGTCATCATATTTTTTCATATCGGAGCTTGCTTCCCAAATTCGTTGCGTTTTGACACCATCTTTGGCGTGTTCCTTTTGTACGGCTACAACGAAAGTTCCCTTTTCACGGAATGTTGTGTGTAAAGTTAAGACGCCCATAAGCACAAAATACGCAATAACGCTAAACATTAATATTGGACGAGATTCAGGAAATGGATGCGTAAAATCCCAAGCGTGAGCCATAACTGCAACTCCAACAGCAAGAGTGCATAATGCAAGACGCATATTGACTAACCCGAATTGTTCTTTTAAACGTGGGCGATCCAGAAAAAAACATGTCTTGACAGCATCGTCTAAGGCATGTTTCACTGCAGATCCATCCCACTTGTTGATTTTAACTAGCTGCGTGCAATAACGTTTAAAGTTGTTTTACCATAGTAGAATACATTAGAAAGAATGGTGGCTGACGTGTACATGCCTTAAGTCGTGTAACTTACCTCTTCGACTAACTGTAGTTTTTCTTCCCTTTTAGTCATATTTGAAGTACTATATGAATTGTTTTATATGTGGCAATTTGGTTTGTTTAAATAAATTAACAATTTTTGCTACAAATCGTTTTGTAACTACATTGACAATACTTAACAAATCACCAATTTCCTACAATACTCAGCCCTCGTAAATGGGCTAGGCTTGGGTAGTTCGCGAACGACCTAGTTCGAAAGAGTGCTCTTTTACATGAACTGAATGACCTAGTTCGTCGATGATCTCGCTCTTTGTTCGTTTTAGTCTTGGGTAGTTCGCGAACGAAAGACGTTGGTGACAACTATGCGAACTTGAGTAGTTCGGGAACGACTTTGTTCGAAATACATTTGTTAAGTATATGAACTATTATGATCTCGTTCTTAGTTCGTTTTGTATTTAATTTTCTGCCATCCCCCTCTTTCACTATCGACAACCAGATGATTGATTCTTTTTTGGTAAATCTCTTTCGCTTTTTCTTACTAAAGTTTTTGAAGGGATTGGTTTTTTTACTAAAGTTTTTCAAGTGTTTGGTTAAGGTTTAATTGATATCAGTAAACAGTATTTAAATAAATAATATTAATAAATAAATAAATAAATTTCTCATACTTAAAGTTTACGGTTTGTTTTATTTAAAATTGAAATTTTACTCTTATATTTCTACTAATTGTAATAAATACATAAAAATTACTACAATTAAATTAAATTTTGGTTTTTTTTTTTTTCATTATTTGTTCAGTATTACAATTTACCAAATATATACTTATATTTTACAAATTATGTTTTATTTTCATATTTAATAATTAATAATAGAAGTTTTTTCAGTGACTAAATTTGTACTTTTTATTGCATAAATATTATAATTAGTAATTTACGTGACGTTTTGTTAATCAAAATAATGGGTCAATTTTTACTTGTTTAAGTTTAAGATTTAAATAAGTTATTAATCGTTAATAAATATTACTAAAAATAAAATTTATTTTTATTTAAGATCCAGTAATATAATGTCATCAAGAAGTAAACACAGTTTTATATGGGCGCATTTTGCTGAAGAAACAAACGGCAAAAAAGCAAAATTTAAATATTGTTCGTCATGCATCAGTATTGGAGGAGGTTCAATTGGAAATGTTACTCGGCATATGAAAACTAAGCATCCTTTAGTTCCTTTAACTATTGAACGACAAGATTCAGGCTCTCCGCATTTTTCTAAAGATGTATTTATGTGCCTTAAATGAAAATTTAAACTTTTATTTTTTACTTTTAACTGAATAATAAACTGAATTTTAAAATCTTAAATATATACATAATTATATTTATTTGAATGGGCAATTTCGAAAAGAGCACAATTCTTACACATATATCTTCTATACGAGATATGCCATTTTGAAAATTGCTTCTTCATTTATTTATCTCTCTACTGAAACATTTTTTTAAAATGAACTAACGAACTGGAAGATCGGACTAGTTTGCCGCAGCAGATCGAACTAAATTGAACGCTCCCAATGGCGAACGACTATGCCCAAGCCTAAACGGGCCAAAATTTAGTATACTTACCACAAGCTAGAGAAGTAAAACTATCCATGGCTCTATCGAAAGTCTTTATTTTTTGACCGTCAATGAGTATTCATAGCTTTCCACACGTCAATTCATAAATTTTTGTTGTTACTCAAATTGACTAAAGCTAGGATACACAGATCAAATCGTTCTCATTTGGAGAGATCGATTTTTTTTGTTTTGCGTTTGATCAAATGATTTGATAAAATGAAAAAGTTTTGATTTTTCTTCAAATCACTCTCTCTCATTTTCGCATTTGAAAGCTATTTTATGTGTCGGCAAATCAATTGATTATTAAGAAAACTTTGTGGACAAAAAAAAAAAAGAGTTGGTATTTGGTGACTACGAAAACAACATAAAACAAAATCATTAAAAGGAACAAACAGAAACCAAATAACAATAAAATATTTAATTTTGGAAGTGTTGTTGCTAGTGAAATATTGTATTATTTAAATATTTTTGTTTTGTTTGTGATATTGTTTTCTTTTTATATATTACGGTTTATTGTTTGTTTTAAAAAAAAAAAAAACATTTAATTTAGCATTAAAATGGAAAACGAACAGAAATTTTTTTTTCTTCATTGAAGCATACTAGGCATTGCCTTCTCTGTGGAAGACAACAAGCAAGCCGAACATTCCTTGTGACTCGCTGCCTTCAACGAGAACTAAAAATTAAAAGTTTTCCATTCCACGAACGAAATTTAAAATAGTCGATGGGCAACGCAACAAAACACGATAAGCTCAATTTGAAGAACGATTAGAGTGTGTATTTTTACCTTTCGTCAAACATCATTTCTTAGTTCGTTTTGAAGCGCATGCAGTGAATATGCAACATTGTTACAGAAATTTGCAAATCTATAATAAGTAAGCTGAAGGTTTAATAAAGATAACTATGTATTTTAAAATTCAATTTACTTGCCAGCCAAAAAAAAGTATGTTACTATTATGTTTTGTTTTCTTAACTTGACATTAAAATTAAAATTTTTAATCTGGTGTTTACAGTGATTATTTTGTGATATAATCAGCTCTTTTTTTTGTTTTGGTTATACATACACATGGAACGTGCGCGCAAATTGTGTTAGTGTATCGCCAAAAGAAACTCTACAAGTCTGCACTTCTTTATTCCCGAATTGTCCAATTTCTTTTCCACGATCCACAATGGGCTGTTAAAAGGGGAATTGCTTTCTCTTATTATATTTTGTTGAAGCATTTCCTCACTTTGGCGGCTTATTTCCGCTTCATGCACTTGAGGATATGCATATATATATTTTTAAATGCAGAGGTTTATCATCAGTTGTGACTATTTCATGAGAAACGTCGTTTCTTGCTGAAAGAATGTTTAAAGAAGACATCTTCTTATCTTGCAAGCAACAATAAGGTTTTATTTTTTTTCTACTGAATTAAGGTAGTCTAAGTTAAAATTTTCAGTTATTTTACTATTTTTTATTGATTCAATAGTACAAACACCCGCGATTTCGTTTGGATAATTAAATTCTTCAAAATACAACCTTGTACATAATAGGTATGTCAATAGATTGTTCTCCGCTATTAAAATTTGTTTTTAATGCTTTTAAACAATTTTTGCCTATTATACCAGAAAAATTGTTTACAAAATCGATCAATTTCCATTGAAGTGTTCCCTAGGCTCTAAATTCTTTAGGAAAAGGGGTAACTACTAAGTATTTTACTTCATTTAGGTCGTTCAGTGTTTTATAATATCTACTTTTATCTACTTAGGTTAGTTCTTGGGAATTGCTCCTTTAGTATACTTGTTTTTGGAATGCTAGTTGTAGAGGCAGTATCGATTAAGCATTTCATCTTTAGTTTACCTAATGTTATGGTTACTATTGGGAGTCTTGATTCCCAAGCCACACTAACAAATTTACTTCCTCATCTTCACCACATTCAGTCTCCAAAACTGTGTCTACCTTTCAAAGGGATGTTCCACCCTGTTTGAATATTGTGTATCTATACTCATACAATACGTGAGACTTTCGTTTGCGCCGAATTATTATTCTTATTCAGATATGTGAATTATTTAAAATGAATTTATTTAAAATTCAAATGCAAAATACCTATTTTTATTTTGCATTTGAAATACTTTTATTTTTAAAATGCATTTCCTAATTTATTTGAAATGCTTTTTGTAAACATTTAGCATTTGTAAAATGCAAACTGGTTTTGTAAAATTTTTTAATAAAAAAAATCTCTCAAAATGTGTGTTTACGAAAGAGCAAAACGAAATAAGTTGAAAGAAAAAGTGTCATTTCATTGTGGTTGTTTAACGCGAGCTTAAAGAGTCGGAGCGAGAGAGAGAGATAGGGTGCACAACCAGCAAGTCTTTCATTTCATCATGCTATTTATTCTCTCACCGCTCTGTTTATGTAAACAACATTCTCTCTTTGGCCATGCTATCTCATTTACGCCTTCACGAAGTAAGTACGTGTGAAAGAGATGAATGTGCTCAGTTAAAAGAATGCTATCTGTTAAGGTGAGTAACAGATTAGATTTTAGTTGATCAGAAGAAATAGAGTTAGATACAAGGTCATAGTATAGGTTGTATGTTTGACATAAAACACGAAATGGATCATGCTGCAAATAAATAGTTTTACACATACTAACAACTATAGGAGAATAATTCCTTGTGTTGCGGCTCCTCGGGTCCCCGGGTCGTCCTCACAGGCATCTTCCTTAACATCTGGAGCTCCATTCTGTTGATCTTATGACTAACAGAAGGGGTTCCACATCTCACTTTTATCACAACTGGTTAGCCGCCAAGGTTTTCTAAAATAATTTCTAACATAAGAATTTTAACTACTTGTTTAAATATTTTACAGTGGAATATTAATGGTTATCTAAACAATTACAGCCAATTGCAGATACTAATTAAACACCATCACCCCAAAATAATCTCTTTACAAGAAACCCATCTACATTCCCTCAAAAATGTACCTATCCCAATAAACTATATCATGCACCATCAAAATTCCTCTAACAATTCATATGGCGGTGTCGCCCTATTAATTCCCAATTCAATACACCACAATACAATACCACTTAATAATGACTTTGATGCATCTGCTGTCTTGCACTCAAAAATCAAACTCGCCGTTCTATCTGCATACATACCCCCAAACAAATCATTTAACAATAATAACCTTCATAATATGTTTTCCAACCTAAACCACCCTTCAGTTATTACAGGAGACTTCAACAGCTGGCATAACAGCTGGGGTTCCCCACAAGAAAATAAAAGAGGCAAAACCTTAGCAAGTTACATTCAACATTCTAACCTTACCCTTCTAAACGATATGTCGCCAACTCACTACTCAACCCACAACACACTCACCCATATAGACCTATCCCTCTGCTCTTCTCAACTGACACCTTACACTAAATGGGAAATATCTGACAACCTTTGCGGAAGCGATCACTTTCCAATTTTTCTCTCTCTCTTTCCCACCTCTACACCAAATCACATTGCCAAACCTACATTTAACTTAAAATCAGCCGACTGGACCCTTTTCCAAGAATTATTGAAACAATCAAACTCCACTTCCCAACCAATCAATAATATCAACAGAGAAGCGGCACTAATTAAAAAAACTCTAATCCGTAGCGCACATTTTTCCATACCCCAAAACACCACGTACGCAATGACCCGCACAGTTCCCTGGTGGAACAAAGAGCTATCATCTCTAAAAACAATTACTGGTCATTACTGAAAAGACACATGAATACTGTTAATATGATACAGTTTAAAAAAGCTAACGCTAAATACAGAAGGGCAATTAAAATTGCCAAAAGACAATCTATTACTGACTTCACTTCAGATATATCTCCTAACTCCAACTCCACCAAAATATGGTCCAACATCAAAAGATTTTAAGGTCTTTACCCCACAAAAAATATCCACAGTATCCTCGACCCCGATACCAATACACTCACAACAGACCCAAATATCATAGTCAACTGCTATGCGGACCAGTGGTCCAAAGAAGCTGATGATTCCAACTTCTCTCCTCTATTTCGGTTCAACAAGCACAATGCTTTACACTTTCTTCTAACTACACTCCGACCAAAACAGCTAACGAAATAGAAAAAGATATTTCCTTTGTGGAATTCTTATTTATCACTAATCTCACTTAAAGGGACCACACCAGGTCCTGACCGCATCTCATACTCCATGATCCAAAACTCACCCCATGTCTTTAAAATCCGTATCCTCAAACACTTCAATAACATCCTCAATAACTATATCCCCCAATCCTATAAAACTAGCCTAGTCATACCTATACTGAAACCTAATAAGATCAAAACTGAAATCAAATCGTACAGACCAATATCATTATCCCCTTGCCTTGCTAAGGTCTTGGACAAAATAATTTCCAAAAGGTTGTGGTGGTTCGTTTCAACAAACAAACTCATTCACAACAACCAGTATGGTTTTAAGAGAGGCAAATCTGTTCTAGATAATCTACTTTATATAGATCTCCTAGCAACACGAGCTATCTCATCCAAGCGTCACTTGTCCATAATTTCTCTTGACTTCTCCAAGGCCTTCGACAAGATTGGCATACACACCATTGTAAACCAACTACAAGAATGTAAATTAGGGCCCAAAATAACCGCCTATGTTAAAAATTTTATGTTAAACAGGAAAATTTTTGTAAAAATAGGTAAAACTCTATCCAATAGCTTTCCCCTTACTAATGGCATACCACAAGGTTCACCTATTTCTGTAATCCTCTTCCTCATATCCTACAACGCCTTTACAAAAACTTGAGCACTCCACAAGGAAATAAAATTTTGCGCATATGCAGATGATTTCCACCTCCTACTCGATCTTAAAAGGCAAAAAAGTCCCCAGACAGACCTATCTCAACTATTTCATAGTATCCAAGACTGGTGCAACTACTCAGGTGCCGTTCTTTCTACAGATAAAACAAATCATCTTCATATCTGCCGCAAATTAAACTGCTACCACAATATACGCATCGACAACCTTATCATCCCGTCTGTAAAATCTTTGAAAATTTTAGGCCTTACTCTTAACAGCAAATATAGATGGAACACTCACATCGCCAACTTAGCAGTTGAACTAACAAAACCACTTAATATTATCAAGCACCTCTCCAGCCAGAAATACAACTGTAACATCTCAACTCTAATTCAAGTAGTCAAAAATAGACTACTGTCTCCCAATTTTTGGACACTCCCCTAAATCTTATCTTAACAAACTTAAATCTATTAAAAACGCAGCAATAAGAACCGCTCTAGGTTCTTTTCGGACCACACCCATTTTCAACATGATCTTAGAATCTAATATTTACTCAATAGAAAATAGATGTAACTTCCTGACAGGCAAACTTTCTAAAATACTAATCCTATCCTCCAACACAGCTCTATACAACCTCATTAAAACTCAAAAAATAAAACCAAAATACCCAAGCACAGTGGATAGAGCGGTAAATATCTGCAAACAACTTGATCTTCCCTTCTCTCCCATCAAAACCATCAACAGCAAAAAATATTGTACAACTTGCAAAACATTTATGACTCGATAGATTTATCTCTTACTGCTTTTAATAAAAACAACACTCCTTCACTAGTCTTCCAACAACACGTCCTTTTCCTCAAAAACGAACATTCTAAATACAACTTTATATACACTGACGGGTCCAAATCATCCGAAATTATAGGATTTGGCATCTCTACCGAAACAAACCCAATGACATCAGGTCTCCTACTATTCAACAGTATTTGCAGCTGAAATCATTGCAATCCATGAAGCTATAAACATTTGTATACGTAAGCCAGGTAGACAGGCTATTTGTTCTGACTCACTTTCTGCTTTATCCGCTATAGCCAATTTTAATAACCACAACTACTATGCCTCAACAATAAGATCCCTACTTAATACAAAATTCCCCAAAATAAAACTCATCTGGGTTCCCAGCCACACCAACATCATAGGCAATGAAAAGGCAGATTTAACAGCAAAGCTCGCTACTAAGTTACCACTTATATACACACCCAACTACAACATAAGCGACATTGTTAATACTCTCAATAAACACATAAATACTAAACACATCACCATGCTACAACACACCTCCAGCTGGTATAAGCTAATACACTCTCCAAATACCACTTCCACCACACTTTATAATTCCCCAACTTTTAAACTTTTATCTAGACTTGATCAGATAAAGTTTACTAGAATCCGACTTGGTCACACAAACCTAACAAACATGCACCTCATCGTTAAAAACCTAAATAACATCTGTCCCTTATGTAATAACGCTCCTAATAACATTCACCACATTATCACATCCTGATCCTCATTGCACCACCTCAGATCCACCACATTCGCTAATATAGACCCCATCTCAATCATTTCCGATCCGTCGTCTAACATTAATCTTATTCTTAACTTCTTTAAAAAAGCAAATCTGTACAGTAAACTTTAACCTTAAACTTAAGCACTTATTTAGTCACTATTATTATTATTATTATTATTATCATCATTGTTATTTACAAATATATCTATATTAGCTGAAGGCCCTGGCAGCCATGGCTATTTTTCTGTTAACTTCTAGTTTTAACTTTAGGTTAGCATTATATAAATAAATAAATAAATAAAAATTCCTTGTAACTCGAAAAGAACATTGAAACTTATACTACCAAGTAATGCTGGGGAAAAAATACTGGCTACAATTAGATTGTGCAAGAATGCGACACCAAGAGTAATTCTACGACTGGATAATGAAGGAAGGTGAATTAATTTTAGACGGCTATGGTAAGATGGAAGGTTAATATTGGGATCCCAGCGTAAGTTACGCAGTGCAAAAAGCAAATTGCTTTTGAATTGACTCAATACTTTTTTATTTTTTTTTTTTTGAATCTCCTACATAAATAACTTCCAGGTCTTTGTGAATGTCTGCATTCCTGATATACGATGAAGCTCCCGTGATTGTTCTAAGTATCTTGGATTGTGCTCTTTGTATAACTTCAATGTTTCTCGCGCTCGCGGTACCCCACAATTCAGAACCATAAGTCCAAATTGGTTTAATAACAGAGTTATACAGCATCACCTTGTACTGAAGTCTCAGTCCAGATTTAGAATTGATTAGCCAGTGAAGACTTTGAGCCCTTAGTTTCATATATATAATATCTTTTTAGCTACTATATGTTTCCGCCAGGTGAGCCGTCTGTCCAGATGAACGGCAAGATGAGTTACCACTTGAGTTTGAGGAATTGTAACACCATTTAACGTTACTGGAGAACAATTCCGTCGGTTCAATGTAAATGTAATGTGCTTACATTTCCCCTCATTGACTTTAATTTTCCAGTTGGATAACCACTCCTGAAGGCTTTTATGATGAGCATCCAAGCCTGCAGAAGCTTTAACTGGGCAACTGGAGCGACTGATTACGGCAGTGTCATCAGCACAAGTCAAAGTAACAATTTGACTGCTTGTTGGAATGTCGGCAGTGAATAACATGTATAGAGTTGGTCCCAAGACACTACCTTGGGGAACTCCTGCTTTTATCTTCAATTCATTTGTAATGAAATTTTTCTGCCTTACTACAAACACTCCATTTGATATGTAGGATTGCAGGACACTATGCATATTTTGGGGTAGTAAACATTTCATTTTGAAAATCAAACCCTCATGCCATACTCGATCAAACGCTTGTGCTACATCAGGGAAGACTGCTGAGCAATATTCTCGCAGTGCAAAGGCAGTTCTTATTTCCAAAGTAACTCTGTTGACTTGCTCAATCGTTCCATGTTTTGCTCGAAAACCAAATTGATGATCTGGGATTGTACTATTTGTTTGTAAATGGTGGTTGAGTTTGGCTTTGGGAACGTTCTCAAATAGCTTAGAAAGACATGGAAGCAGACTTATAGGTCTATATGAAGAAAGGCATCCTATCCTTCCCGAGCTTTGGAATCATTATAATGACCGATTTCTTCCATTGCTTTGGAAAGTATCCAATTCGAAGGATAGCATTGAAAAGACACAGGAGAAAAATTATTGCTGCATTTGGAAGTTCAGTTATCATTTTTGGCACGATTCTGTCTTAACCAGCAGATTTTTTGGGTTTCAGTTGAGTCCTCATAATAGATACAATTTCACTAGAGCTTGTTGTTAATGGAGACATATTTACTGAATTTGTGATTGTCTGGTGAGGAAGCACAAATTTGTTAGTAGGTAGATTAGGCTGAAACTCGTGATCCAGATGGTTGGCAAATACATTAGCCTTCTCTTCATCAGACCGAGCCCAACTTGCGGTTCTGTCACTAATAGGTGAATCCATTTCTACAGGAGTTTTTAGCGATTTTTACGCATTCCAAAGTGAAAATCTAGTGTTTGTGGGTGATAGGTTATAGATATACAATAGCGCCTTTGTGCCTCGAGCTGGTCGCTTAAAAGTGCTTTGGCTAGTTTTTTTGTTGCATCTTTTAGCCTTTGTGTAGCAGGAGGAGATCTGTGCTGTTGCCATTCTGTTCTCAATCGTCGTTTAGAAGCAACCAGTTCTTCAATTTCCCTATTTGAGAAAGATTTTCTGCTGATCTTGTGAGCAACAATCGCAGGCGTTGATACCTCAGCTGCAGCTACCAATACGGCACTTAACTCATTAACAGATTTGTCAATATCACTTTCAGAGTTGATCGCAGGTGCAATTTCTATGTGAGAACTAATATATTTTTTTATATGGCAACCAATTAGTTTTATTAGACACTAGCGTTACCCGGCATGCGTTGCTACACCCCTTATGCCCTAATTGGGTGTTTCTTCCAAAAAACTTTGTTGTAAAATGTGGAATTAAAAATTTACGTGAATGAACAATATATTTCAATATTCTATTATAACCTAAGCAACTTTAAAATTCATTTGTTCTTTAAAAAAAAAAGTATTAAAAACGGTTCAGTATATTTTGCGCCAAATGAAAAAATTAAAAAAAAAATAGAAAGAAGGTTATCTTCGACTATGCCGAAGATGAAATACTCTTCACGGGACGCAGTGAATGTTTCATTGTAGTATTCAAATGGGTGATTTGTATGGGAGGTACCTCCCCTAGTGGTGCGATTGGGCTGGTTTCGACAAACGTCCAGCCTGTCTTGGAAACTGATAGTGTTCAAGTTTTAGTTCGATAGGACAAAAATCAAAAAAGTTTTTCGAATAAGAACATGAATTCAAATGGGTGGTTTGTATGGGAGGTACCCCCCTAGTGGTCCGATTCGGGTGGTTCCTACAAATGTCCTGCGCATGTATTGAAAACTAATAGTGTCCAAGTTTTAGTTCGATAGGATAAAAAACAAAAATGTTTTTCAAACAAGAACATGAATTCAAATGAGGGTGTGTATGGGAGGTACCCCCCTAGTGGTCCGATTCGGATGGTTCCGACAAATTTGCTGTGTATGGTAAAAAGAAAGGTTCGTGCAAAATTTCACCCCTCTAGCTCAAAAACTGAGGGACTAGTTTGCATACATACAGACGGACAGACGGACATGGCTTAATCAATTCGTCTAATCGAGCTGATCAAGAATATATATACTTTATGTGTTTTTTTTGTTGTATCCTTCTGCCTGTTACAAACTTCACGGACAATTTATAATATTATTCACTTCCGTGAAGAGTATAATGATATAAAACTGTCTATATCTGGACAACAGCGCCACATACTGGATCCAAATGTAGCAAATAATTTGATTGGTAACCCCATGAACACAACAAAAAAAATTATCAAAATTTGTCCAGCCGTTCTCGAGTTTTGCGGTGTCATACTATTTTTTGGGTACGGGCGATCCTCAACTATTGGAAAATCGAGTAAAACGATATCGATCATAAACGATGAGTGATCGGATGGAAGTTCATAATTAGTAACTACTGATATGAACCATTTAATAGTAAGTAAAACTAGAATCTGTATTCTATTTGTTAACCACAGATATTCTATATTTCAAACAATAAACTGTTATAATACCTTTGCAGACAAAAGGACATGCTGATCTTTTAGCAGAGTATGAGAAAATGAAAACTCAATTTCCCGACAACAAGAGAAAGTATGCTTGTGAATGTGATCCTATTGAGGGGTCAATTTCATCTAAAATATTGAAACAATCCATTTTACCCGCTATCAATTGTACAAAATGATTCCTTTAAAGCTCTTATTGAAGGTGCACAGCAATTAAAAAAAATCGTGTGCAGGCAAACATGTAATAAAAGAATTGCAGACCAATAAACTTAATATGCAGAAAATACAAAAGAATCGTTGAAAAAGTTTGTTTTTATATGTACCACTGCTCATATATCGCACATGTTTAACTAAACCGTTACAACTCAAAAAGCAGCATTTGGAGAAAAACGCGTTTAAAGTTTCACTTTTCTATGTATTAGTTTTTAGTTTAGTTAAGATTAGTATTTATGGTTATTTCCAGAATAATGATAATAATTTAAATGAAAAACCTTCTTTATTTTTTATGTGTTCACTTTATATTTAAATTTTATTTTACACTCATATTTCACGATGAATGATATTTATGTGTATACAGAAATTTCAACACACAAGATACATTGATAAAAAAAATAAAAAATATTATAATTAATTAGTGTTACAAATTAAATATACCAATTAGACAAGTCGTGCATTCTTGGAACAATAACAAATTTTACTGATCCACATTTGTCTAGAAATAGCTCTACTATAAAAGCCAGTTCTAGGTATAAGGAAAAACCTAGAAAAACCAGTCATCAGATCATTGTTGGATAGTTTCTTATACAAAACTTCACACAAAAGTGAAAACAATTAAAATTCATTACAAACAAAATTATGTAAATCAAAAAACATTCAGAATTCATTTAGTACATATTCAAATAAAAATATTGAATCAAAAATTAAAAATATGAAAATTAAATTATCATTTAGAATTCATTAAGTACAAATTTAAATAAAATTATTAAATCAAAAACAAAAATATCTTATACATTTCATATGTTGCTTGTATATGTATATAAAAAAAATATCATTATTTCATTAAAAGTAATAGCAGTTGTAATTTTAGTCCTTAAGACTCAGTCCATTTCTTAGACGTAAAAATCTTGCGGCAGGCAATGGCTTCGTCATTATATCGGCCAACTGGTGATCTGTGGCAACATACTCAACAACAATTAATTTAATTTCAATTTGCTCTCTTGAAAAATGATACTTAATATCAACCAATTTCAATCAATCAATTTTGACCTTTTGTGACATGTGGGATTATTAGCTATACTAATACAACCTTGATTATCTTCCAATATTTTTATTGGCTGTTTTAATTCAAACTTGATACTTGTAGTTAGTGATTTTAACTATAAAGCTTCTATAACTCCTTCAAATAAAGCCATATATTCTGCTTCATTTGAATATAAAACCAGTAGTGCTTTTTCTATCAGTCTCACTCCCAGCCCAATGGGAATCGATGTACCCAATAATACTTAGTTTCCTTAAAATTTGTATTTTTTGACGAAAGTTAACTTCAGATACCTCAATACTCTTTTAAGACACTGCCAAAATTCTTTATTATTTTTATTGGTATATCAACTCAAAATACTAATTACATTCTTCATCTAAATTTAAGGCTTCATAATTAAGCCTACTTGGGAGTAGAGTACTACCTTGATGACATTCTTTCATATTGAATTTCTAGGACAATATTAATATAAGCAGATTGACTTAAATATAAATGGTCATCATTTCTACCTATCTTTATTCCAATAAAATATCTTATTTCAAATAAGTCTGTCATTCTGAATTTACACATTAAATATGATTTGAAGTTAAAGATTGTCTTAATATTTTCAGTTGCTATAACTAAATCATCAACGTACAAAAGTAATAAATATTTTTCAGAATATCTCCATGATCAAGAATGTAGATACATCGATCTACTGCTGAATTTACAAAACCCTTTTTTTTTTTAAAACTTTCTCAAATACCTCAAACCAACATCTAGCTGCCTGCTTCAGTCCATAAATCGCTTTATTTTGCTTGCAGACTTTATCACTACTATGTGATTATCCTTCAGGAACCATCAAATAGATTTCCTCTTTTAGAATGCCATTAAGGAATGCAGTTTTTACATCCATATAGTGAACCTTTAAATTAAATTGGTTTGATATGGATAGAACAAATCGAAAACTAGATATTCTAGCAACTGGAGCAAATGTCTCATCATAGTCTATTAGATATCCCTGTGTAAAACCACGAGCAAATAGTCTAGCCTTGTATTTAACTGGGTTGCCGAATTCATTATTTTTAATAGTGAAAACCCACCCGCAATCAATGATCAATCTTATCTTGAGGACGTTGTACTAAAGACCATGTTTTTTTACTAGCTACTATAAATTTCCACATCTCACAATTTATAACCATTTGTTTCATATCCAGCAAGTATATCTTTCAATGACTTCTGATCGTATTTTCTTTTTCTTAGTTTATTATGCACTATACTGTTGAACCAAATGTCTTTAAATATTAGGATTTATGTTATGCCACATTTTGAATGGAGTTTTCTTTTCCCTTATTTGGAGTTCTATTTATTAAGTATGTTGTTGTTAAAACAGCTTCACTCCAAAAACTTTTTTTCAACTTAGCTCCACTATAGAATAAGCTACGCGCAAATTACAGCTGCGACTTCCCAACCCCAGCCAATCAACCGACCAACCCAAAAATTGAAAGTCATCTCAACTGAGAATCCGACCATAGACAGTAATTCCTCCCATCAAAATAACAATAACATTGTGCCAAATGACGATTCAGCTGAACTTAAAATCATGATGAAGCAATTGATCCAACAGGTGACTAACATGGTGAATATAATCAACATCCGGATAACCAAACTTGACAAACAAAATGGACAATAAATTAAGAATAATTGCTTGGAATGCGAATGGTTTGCACAAACATATCCTTTTCTTTTTTTTTTTTTTTTTTGTATATATTGATAGTATTTATTGAATCTCCTATATAAATACATAGGACTAACAATAAGGTTACAATTCTTAAAAAAAACTAATACACATGTGTCCCTCCTACAATGAAGAGATAGGAGTTCACTTAGCACTACGAGCCTCTAATTAATCGAAAGGGCAGCACGATCGTTACGGATCAGTCGAGATGAGTTCCTTGTATGGACAATGACTCTGGCTAAAGGATTAACATGTCGAATTAGTTTATCCATATAAATAGCTTTACGCTTGGAACATTCATCTTTGACAGGTGGTACTTCCAGGTCCTTGCGAATGTCTTCATTCCTGATATACCATGGAGCTCCCGTGATTGTTCTAAGTATCTTGGATTGTGCTCTTTGTATAACTTCAATTTTACTCGCGCTCGCGGTACCCCACAATTCAGAACCATAAGTCCAAATTGGTTTAATAACAGAGAGTCCAGATTTAGAATTGATTAGCCGGTGAAGACTTTGAGCCCTTAGTTTCATATATATCTTTTTAACTACTATATGTTTCCGCCATGTGAGCCGTCTGTCCAGATGAACGGCAAGATGAGTTACCACTTGAGTTTGAGGAATTGTAACATCATTTAACGTTACTGGAGAACAATTCCGTCGGTTCAATGTAAATGTAATATACTTACATTTCCCCTCATTGACTTTAATTGTCCAGTTGGATAACCACTCCTGAAGGCTTTTATGATTTGCATCCAAGCCTGCAGAAGCTTTAACTGGGCAAATAGAGCGACTGATTACGGCAGTGTCATCAGCAAAAGTCAAAGTAACAATTTGACTGCTTGTTGGAATGTCGGCAGTGAATAACATGTATAGAGTTGGTCCCAAGACACTACCTTGGAGAACTCCTGCTTTTATCTTCAATTCATTTGTAATGAAATTTTTCTGCCTTACTACAAACACTCCATTTGATATGTACGATTGCAGGACACTATGCATATTTTGGGGTAGTAAACATTTCATTTTGTAAATCAAACCCTCATGCCATACTCGATCAAACGCTTGTGCTACATCAGGGAAGACTGCTGAGCAATATTCTCGCAGTGCAAAGGCAGTTCTTATTTCCGAAGTAACTCTGTTGACTTGCTCAATCGTTCCATGTTTTGCTCGAAAACCAAATTGATGATCTGGGATTGTACTATTTGTTTGTAAATGGTCGTTGAGTTTGGCTTTGGGAACCTTCTCAAATAGCTTAGAAAGACATGGAACCAGACTTATAGGTCTATATGACCTTCCCGAGCTTTGGAATCATTATAATAACCGATTTCTTCCATTGCTTTGGAAAGTATCCAATTCGAAGGATAGCATTGAAAAGACACGGGAGAAAAATTATTGCTGCATTTGGAAGTTCAGTTATCATTTTTGGCACGATTCTGTCTTAACCAGCAGATTTTTTGGGTTTCAGTTGAGTCCTTATAATAGATACAATTTCACTAGAGCTTGTTTTTAATGGAGACATATTTACTGAATTTGTGATTGTCTGGTGAGGAAGCACAAATTTGTTAGTAGGTAGATTAGGCTGAAACTCGTGATCCAGATGGTTGGCAAATACATTAGCCTTCTCTTCATCAGACCGACCCCAACTTGCGGTTCTGTCACTAATAGGTGAATCCATTTCTACAGGAGTTTTTAGCGATTGTTGCGCTTTCCAAAGTGAAAATCTAGTGTTTGTGGGTGATAGGTTATAGATATAGCGCCTTTGTGCCTCGAGCTGGTCGCTTAAAAGTGCTTTGGCTAGTTTTTTTGTTGCATCTTTTAGCCTTTGTGTAGCAGATCTGTGCTGTTGCCATTCTGTTCTCAATCGTCGTTTAGAAGCAACCAGTTCTTCAATTTCCCTATTTGAGAAAGACTTTCTGCTGATCTTGTGAGCAACAATCGCAGGCGTTGAAACCTCAGCTGCAGCTACCAATACGGCACTTAACTCATTAACAGATTTGTCAATATCACTTTCAGAGTTGATCGCAGGTGCAATTTCTATGTGGGAACTAATATATTTTTTTATATGGCAACCAATTAGTTTTATTAGACACTAGCGTTACCCGAAATGCGTTACTACACCCCCTATGCGCTAATTGGGTGTTTCTTCCAAAAAACTTTGTTGTAAAATGTGGAATTAAAAATTTACGTGAATGAACAATATATTTTAATATTCTATTATAACCTAAGAAACTTTAAAATTCATTTGCTTTTTAAAAAAAAAGTATTAAAAACGGTTCAGTATATTTTGCGCCAAATGAAAAAATTAAAAAAAAACTAGAAAAAAGGTTATCTTCGACTATGCCGAAGATGAAATACTCTTCGACAAACGTCCAGCCTGTCTTGGAAACTGATAGTGTTCAAGTTTTAGTTCGATAGGACAAAAATCAAAAAAGTTTTTCGAAAAGGAATATGAATTCAAATGGGTGGTTTGTATGGGAGGTACCCCCCTAGTGGTCCGATTCGGATGGTTCCGACAAATTTGCTGCGTATGGTAAAAAGAAAGGTTCGTGCAAAATTTCACCCCTCTAGCTCAAAAACTGAGGGACTAGTTTCCATACATACAGACCGACAAACGGACATGGCTTAATCAATTCGTCTAATCGAGCTGATCAAGAATATATATACTTTGTGTTTTTTTTGTTGTATCCTTCTGCCTGTTACAAACTTCACGGAAAATTTATAATATTATTCACTTCCGTGAAGAGTATAATGATATAAAACTGTCTATATCTGGACAACAGCGCCACATACTGGATCCAAATGTAGCAAATAATTTGATTGGTAACCCCATGAATACAACAAAAAAAATCATCAAAATTTGTCCAGCCGTTCTCGAGTTTTGCGGTGTCATACTATTTTTTGGGTACGGGCGATCCTCAACTATTGGAAAATCGAGTAAAACGATATCGATGATAAACGATGAGTGATCGAGTAAAACGATATCGATGATAAACGATGAGTGATCGGATGAAAGTTCATAATTAGTAACTACTGATATGAACCATTTAATAGTAAGTAAAACTAGAATCTGTATTCTATTTGTTAACCACAGATATTCTATATTTCAAACAATAATCTGTTATAATACCTTTGCAGACAAAAGGACATGCTGATCTTTTAGCAGAGTTTGAGAAAATGAAAACTCAATTTCCCGACAACAAGAGAAAGTATGCTTGTGAATGTGATCCTATTGAGGGGTCAATTTCATCTAAAATATTGAAACAATCCATTTTACCCGCTATCAATTGTACAAAATGATTCCTTTAAAGCTCTTATTGAAGGTGCACAGCAATTAAAAAAAAATCGTGTGCAGGCAAACATGCAATTAAATAATTGCAGACCAATATACTTAATATGTAGAAAATACAAAAGAATCGTTGAAAAAGTTTGTTTTTATATGTACCACTGCTCATATATCGCACATGTTTAACTAAACCGTTACAACTCAAAAAGCAGCATTTGGAGAAAAACGCGTTTAAAGTTTCACTTTTCTATATATTAGTTTTCAGTTTAGTTAAGATTAGTATTTATGGTTATTTCCAGAATAATGATAATAATTTAAATGAAAAACCTTCTTTATTTTTTATGTGTTCACTTTATATTTAAATTTTATTTTACACTCATATTTCACGATGAATGATATTTATGTGTATACAGAAATTTCAACACACAAGATACATTGATAAAAAAAAAATAAAAAATATTATAATTAATTAGTGTTACAAATTAAATATACCAATTAGACAAGTCGTGCATTCTTGGAACAATAACAAATTTTACTGATCCACATTTGTCTAGAAATAGCTCTACTATAAAAGCCAGTTCTAGGTATAAGGAAAAACCTAGAAAAACCAGTCATCAGATCATTGTTGGATAGTTTCTTATACAAAACTTCACACAAAAGTGAAAACAATTAAAATTCATTACAAACAAAATTATGTAAATCAAAAAACATTCAGAATTCATTTAGTACATATTCAAATAAAAATATTGAATCAAAAATTAAAAATAAGAAAATTAAATTCAGTTATCATGTAGAATTCATTAAGTACAAATTTAAATAAAAATATTAAATCAAAAACAAAAATATCTTATACATTTCATATGTTGCTTGTATATGTATATAAAAAAAATATCATTATTTCATTAAAAGTAATAGCAGTTGTAATTTTAGTCCTTAAGACTCAGTCCATTTCTTAGACGTAAAAATCTTGCGGCAGGCAATGGCTTCGTCATTATATCGGCCAACTGGTGATCTGTGGCAACATACTCAACAACAATTAATTTAATTTCAATTTGCTCTCTTGAAAAATGATACTTAATATCAACCAATTTCAATCAATCAATTTTGACCTTTTGTGACATGTGGGATTATTAGCTAAACTAATACAACCTAGATTATCATCCAATATTTTTATTGGCTCTTTTAATTCAAACTTGATACTTGTAGTTAGTGATTTTAATTATAAAGCTTCTATAACTCCTTCAAATAATGCCATATATTCTGCTTCATTTGAATATAAAACCAGTAGTGCTTTTTCTATCAGTCTCACTCCCAGCCCAATGGGAATCGATGTACCCAATAATACTTAGTTTCCTTAAAATTTGTATTTTTTGACGAAAGTTAACTTCAGATACCTCAATACTCTTTTAAGACACTGCCAAAATTCTTTATTATTTTTATTGGTATATCAACTCAAAATACTAATTACATTCTTCATCTAAATGTAAGGCTTCATAATTAAGCCTACTTGGGAGTAGAGTACTACCTTGATGACATTCTTTCATATTGAATTGCTAGGACAATATTAATATAAGCAGATTGACTTAAATATAAATGGTCATCATTTCTACCTATCTTTATTCCAATAAAATATCTTATTTCAAATAAGTCTGTCATTCTGAATTTACACATTATAATATGATTTGAAGTTAAAGATTGTCTTAATATTTTCAGTTGCTATAACTAAATCATCAACGTACAAAAGTAATAAATATTTTTCAGAATATCTCCATGGTCAACAATGTAGATACATCGATCTACTGCTGAATTTACAAAACCCATTTCTTTTAAAACTTTCTCAAATACCTCAAACCAACATCCAGCTGCCTGCTTCAGTCCATAAATCGCTTTATTTTGCTTGCAGACTTTATCACTACTATGTGATTATCCTTCAGGAACCATCAAATAGATTTCCTCTTTTAGAATACCATTAAGGAATGCAGTTTTTACATCCATATAGTGAACCTTTAAATTAAATTGGTTTGATATGGATAGAATAAATCGAAAACTAGATATTCTAGCAACTGGAGCAAATGTCTCATCATAGTCTATTAGATATCCCTGTGTAAAACCACGAGCAAATAGTCTAGCTTTGTATTTTATTAACTGGGTTGCCGAATTAATTATTTTTAATAGTGAAAACCCACCCGCAATCAATGATCAATCTTATCTTGAGGACGTTGTACTAAAGACCATGTTTTTTTATATGAGTGAGAATCTAATTCTTCTTTTATGGCTTCCTCCCAGTGAACTCTGTCGCTCTTTTTTTAATTTCTCTGAAAGCATTAGGAATACTATTACAGAAGGAAGGAGAAGTGAGCATTCATTAAACAATTATTCAGGATTCGATAAGAAGTCTGCGGCCTATCCTTCAATCTATTACTTCGTCTGACTTCAATTTTCCCTTCATTTAATTGCAAACTGGGCAATTTTTCACAAACTATAACAGTTGGATCGGCATTCTCATAGGTTGTATCACTAGGCTGTTTATCTGATAATAATATATCAGATTTTCCTTCCATACTCTGATTCGGGAAATTCAACTCAACGCTTTTCGAAAAATCGTTCGAAAAAGAGTGTTGACCATCCGTACATTCATTCTATCATTCATATCTTCTACCTGTTCCATACTCTCATTCTGGAACTTTGAGTCATTCACCGCAATCATAGAATTTGAATATATTGGTCTCATCTACAACCACATCTCTAGCTACTATAAATTTCCACATCTCACAATTTATAACCATTTGTTTCATATCCAGCAAGTATACCTTTCAATGACTTCTGATCGTGACTTTTCTTTTTCTTAGTTTATTATGCACTATACTGTTGAACCAAATGTCTTTAAATATTAGGATTAATGTTATGCCACATTTTGAATGGAGTTTTCTTTTCCCTTATTTGGAGTTCTATTTATTAAGTATGTTGTTGTTAAAACAGCTTCACTCCAAAAACTTTTTTTCAACTTAGCTCCACTATAGTATAAGCTACGCGCAAATTACAGCTGCGACTTCCCAACCCCAGCCAATCAACCGACCAACCCAAAAATCTAAAGTCATCTCAACTGAGAATCCGACCATAGACAGTAATTCCTCCCATCAAAATAACAATAACATTGTGCCAAATGACGATTCAGCTGAACATGATAACATGATGAATATAATCAACATCCTGATAACCAAACTTGACAAACAAAATGGACAATAAATTAAGAATAATTGCTTGGAATGCGAATAGTTTGCACAAACATATCCTTTTGTTTTTTTTTTTTTTTGTATATATTGATAGTATTTATTGAATCTCCTATATAAATACATAGGACTAACAATAAGGTTACAATTCTTAAAAAAAATAATACACATGTGTCCCTCCTACAATGAAGAGAAAGGAGTTCACTTAGCACTACGAGCCTCTAATTAATCAAAAGGGCAGCACGATCGTTACGGATCAGTCGAGATGAGTTCCTTGTATGGACAATGACTCTGGCTAGGGGATTAACATGTCGAATTAGTTTATCCATATAAATAGCTTTACGCTTGGAACATTCATCTTTGACAGGTGGTACTTCCAGGTCCTTGTGAATGTCTTCATTCCTGATATACCATGGAGCTCCCGTGATTGTTCTAAGTATCTTGGATTGTGCTCTTTGTATAACTTCAATGTTACTCGCGCTCGCGGTACCCCACAATTCAGAACCATAAGTCCAAATTGGTTTAATAACAGAGTTATACAGCATCACCTTGTACTGAAGTCTCAGTCCAGATTTAGAATTGATTAGCCAGTGAAGACTTTGAGAACTTAGTTTCATATATATCTTTTTAGCTACTATATGTTTCCGTCATATGAGCCGTCTGTCCAGATGAACGGCAAGATGAGTTACCACTTGAGTTTGAGGAATTGTAACACCATTTAACGTTACTGGAGAACAATTCCGTCGGTGCAATGTAAATGTAATATGCTTACATTTCCCCTCATTGACTTTAATTTTCCAGTTGGATAACCACTCCTGAAGGCTTTTATGATGAGCAACCAAGCCTGCAGAAGCTTTAACTGGGCAACTGGAGCGACTGATTACGGCAGTGTCATCAGCACAAGTCAAAGTAACAATTTGACTGCTTGTTGGAATGTCGGCAGTGAATAACATGTATAGAGTTGGTCCCAAGACACTACCTTGGGGAACTCCTGCTTTTATCTTCAATTCATTTGTAATGATATTTTTCTGCCTTACTACAAACACTCCATTTGATATGTAGGATTGCAGGACACTATGCATATTTTGGGGTAGTAAACATTTCATTTTGTAAATCAAACCCTCATGCCATACTCGATGAAACGCTTGTGCTACATCAGGGAAGACTGCTGAGCAATATTCTCGCAGTGCAAAGGCAGTTCTTATTTCCGAAGTAACTCTGTTGACTTGCTCAATCGTTCCATGTTTTGCTCGAAAACCAAATTGATGATCTGGGATTGTACTATTTGTTTGTAAATGGTGGTTGAGTTTGGCTTTGGGAACCTTCTCAAATAGCTTAGAAAGACATGGAACCAGACTTATAGGTCTATATGACCTTCCCGAGCTTTGGAATCATTATAATAACCGATTTCTTCCATTGCTTTGGAAAGTATCCAATTCGAAGGATAGCATTGAAAAGACACGGGAGAAAAATTATTGCTGCATTTGGAAGTTCAGTTATCATTTTTGGCACGATTCTGTCTTAACCAGCAGATTTTTTGGGTTTCAGTTGAGTCCTTATAATAGATACAATTTCACTAGAGCTTGTTTTTAATGGAGACATATTTACTGAATTTGTGATTGTCTGGTGAGGAAGCACAAATTTGTTAGTAGGTAGATTAGGCTGAAACTCGTGATCCAGATGGTTGGCAAATACATTAGCCTTCTCTTCATCAGACCGAGCCCAACATGCGGTTCTGTCACTAATAGGTGAATCCATTTCTACAGGAGTTTTTAGCGATTTTTGCGCATTCCAAGGTGAAAATCTAGTGTTTGTGGGTGATAGGTTATAGATATAGCACCTTTGTGCCTCGAGCTGGTCGCTTAAAAGTGCTTTGGCTAGTTTTTTTGTTGCATCTTTTAGCCTTTGTGTAGCAGTAGGAGATCTGTGCTGTTCTGTTCTCAATCGTCGTTTAGAAGCAACCAGTTCTTCAGTTTCCCTATTTGAGAACGATTTTCTGCTGATCTTCTGAGCAACAATCGCATGCGTTGATACCTCAGCTGCAGCTACCAATACGGCACTTAACTCATTAACAGATTTGTCGATATCACTTTCAGAGTTGATCGCAGGTGCAATTTCTATGTGAGAACTAATATATTTTTTATATTGCAACCAATTAGTTTTATTAGATATAAGTCTATTCAGGCTCATCCTTAAATATTGGAAAATCGAGTAAAACTATATCAAAGGGTGATCTGAAGAGAGTTCATCATGAGTAACTGAGCTGATATGAGGTTTCTTGGTATATTTTTTGTGATACCAAAGTCGATGATATCGGGAGTTTTTCTTGGATCCGCCGGCCAGTATGTAGGCCTACCCGGAGAAACGAAGTCTAGCTTATTTTTACAATTTACAAGAGTGCTGTAAAGTTGCCGACCTTTTGGTTTTACTAAACGAGACCCCCAATAAGTGTGTTTAGCATTGAAGTCACCGGCCGCCAAAAATCGAGCTCCAAGGCTATCATAGAAATTTTTAAAAACATCCGCAGATATAGAAAATCGTGGAGGACAATATACTGTAGATAAAGTCATATTACCATAACGCATTTGCAACCGGACCGAAGTTGCTTGTAGATAACTAGATGAGTATGGCTCTAGGGTCTGGTGTTTAATACGCTTTCTTATAATAATGCATGTACCACCATGAGCCTTTCCATCCGGATGATTTGTTGTATAAACTAAATAGTCTGGTATAAAGAAGTTGTTTTTGCTAGTCAAATGTGTCTCACAAACTAACCTCACATGTACATTGTTGTCCTCTAGGTACTTCATCAACTCTAGTTTGTGCTGTAAAACGCCATTTGCGTTCCAGTGAGTTATTTTTAAATGAGCCATTATGGGGAATTTAACTTATCCAAAATTTTCATTTGAATTTTCATCATCTCTTGAAAAGAGTCTCGCATCATAATATTGATTGATTCAAGGTCTGTAATAAATTCACCAACATAGACTCACTAGAACTTAGATGTTGCAACACTGGCTCATTACACGCATTTAGAGTTGGGGTAGTTTGTGGAGATATGTTGAGACAATGGACAATGGCTTCACAATCTTTTTCGCAGTTTCTTGTTGAACGCCTAAGCGCAGGGCACCTGCATACGACACTTTTGAAGTTAAAGGAATATTAGGCGGTGGACACAAAACCGTCGCTGATTCTGTACGGTTAGCCGCACGGCTAAAATGGGCGGAATTTTTTTGTGACTGCAAAACGGCCAAATTCCTGACAATTTGTACATTGCACAGGATTTAATTGTTTGTGAGGCTCCTCCTCAGTTACCCTACGATGAAGTAAATATTTAATGTTGTAAATGGGAAGCACTTCACTTTTCTTTAAGTGCTGCAACTTTGGGGCCAACTCAATTTTGTGCAATGGTTGTGGGATTTTTTTTTTATTAAACATATTAATCACTACTTTGACCTCAAACCCTTTTTCTTCCAGTGCACTCTTAATATCGCTACAATCAACAGAGGGTTCAATGCCCTTAAGTACAACTACCAGCCCTTTACTACTTTTAAGCTGATAGGTATAATAGTTTCTTTTAGACTCTCTAAGGTACTTAGTTACAGAACTGTAGTTTGCTTCCGTATAAATTTGGACCTTAGTTTCTTTTATATTACCCTTGGTAATAGGGACAATATGAAAGTTATTCTTGCCAACAATTCTTTGGATAGCATCTACCAGCCTATTCGAGCTTTCTTCACGAACATATATATTGGGAAGCACTTCACAAATCGCACCTTCCACCAGCCGCCACTTTTAAAATCGGATGGGACATGGGCTAGAACCAACTATGACAAAGCTTCACTACTCGCAGACTATTATGAGAGGGCTTTTACTAGCAATCAATCTAATAGTAACACCAATTTGTACAACAGGACTCCATCTCCGCAATACTGTACAAAAATGATTTCATCCAATGAAGTTAGGCACTGTATTGAAAAGCGCACTAGTCAGAGAAAAACGCCAGGTTATGAACAAATGACTGGAAAGTTACTCAAAGAGCTCCCTGCGAAGGCAATGGTATTTATTAGGAACTTGTTCAATGCGATATTAAGACTAAAGCACTACCCATCTTTATGGAAGGTTGCTGAAATAATAGCCATACCCAAATTGGGCAAAGATCCAACCAAGGCGTCATCGTACAGACCAATCAGTCTATTGCCCTTACTTTCTAAAGTATTTGAACTTCTCCTACTTGACCGAATACAACCAATACTAGACGTGAACAGAATCATACTTGACCACCAATTCGGGTTTAGACAAAGTCATTCCACAATTCAGCAAGTTCACAGAGTAACTCAAAAAATTTTAAAGGGTCTTGATGAAAAAAGTTCTGTGTTGGTGTTTTTCTGGACATAGAAAAGGCCTTTGACAAAGTTTGGCACGACGGCCTACTTAGTAAAATTAGGACCGTATTTCCAACTGATCTATTTGAAATCATTAAAAGCTACCTTGACTCTCGCTATTTCTACGTAAAATGTAAGGATGAATCTTCTACGCTAAGACAGATAAGAGCAGGAGTGCCTCAAGGAAGCGTGCTTGGTCCTATGTTGTATACTTTATACACATCAGACATCCCAACTCCAGGAGATAGCTCGTCAATGGTGGCTACCTTCGCTGATGATACAGTACTAATGTACTCCCATAAAAATTTAGTTGTAGCAACAACTAAGCTGCAGAATATTCTTGACGAAGCTTGCACTTGGTTTGATAAATGGAAAATAAAAGTGAATGAACTAAAACTGACGCAACTGATATACACAACTCGGACAGCTTATCAGCCAAGACAATTAAAAATAAAAGGTACTGACATTCCATTAAGCAATGTGGCAAAGTAAAACGCCAACAACAATATCAGGTCGAAAGTGAACCTTAGCCCCATTTAAGGTTTCGATAATTTCGGGCCAATTTGGATTACATGTCATAGTTATGAATAAAGAATGTTTTCCCTTTCGCTGTACAATACACATAGCATCTAAGTAATTCTGGAACATATTTCGAACCAATGAATGTGGAAGTCAAAATTATTTTGTGACCAACTCTAAAATCATTACCATTTGGATTTTGCTTTATTAAATCACTTAAGTTTTTATAAAGGTCAGCACGTAAAGCAGCCTGATATTGTTTAATGAAATGTAATCTGGTACTTTCAATTCGAACGTACATATCAAAGATCGATTGAAGAAATAATTTTGGGAAGAATGCAGAAGACTTAAATCATCACGAATAGCAAGACGGTAACATGTATACTGTAACATAGTAACTTTGTTTCGAGGAGCATGAGAATTAGTAGTAGAAGCAATGTTATGTGACTTATCACCATTAGGAAACAACAAAGGATGTGCCAACGGATCTAATGAAGAGTCCAAAACAGAAACATTATGAAGTTCTCATGAAATTTCGGAAAACCAACCATACCTCTCTCAAATGCCAATGACAATATTCAGCCATGACATAAAAGAACGTACAAACACATTTACACGATCTAACTCATTAGCTAATTCATACATCGACTGGCTCGTTGGCCCAGTGGTTAGTGCGCTGGGTGACATCCCAAGAGCCGCGGGTTCGATTCCTGCTCAAGACAAGTCTGGTCCTGCACTTTTCTAGTTTCCTTCTTAATTTTCCCCTGAACTGAAGGCCTCTGTCGCTATTGCTCATATTAAAAAATACTAGATTATAATTTGTAATTAGTTCTAATAAATAAATAATAAATAAATAAATAATTCATACATAATAAACACATAACATCCATTCAGTCTATGAAGTACAGCAGTTTTACCGTGGTAAAAATAAAGCTGTGCATATGCCGGATCACTACCATAACCCGGAGTAATTGAAGCAGATCGGCGGTAAAATACGTTATGAATTTAATTCCCCGCAATTTTGATTCTTTTAGCAATGGGTCTTTAATATTACGTTGTGATTTCTGTTCAGCAAAACATTTTCAATCTGAAATTACTTTACGTAACACTAGCGCTTTTACTTTGTAGTGTCATAAGGGAAAAGATGCATTACCACCCCTTATTCAGAATGTTCTTTTTATGAATTTAGTTCAAGGTTTGAACTCAAATGACAATGTTATTAAACAATGCTCCAAGAATTACTTTAATAATATCCGTTCTTATAATGCTTCATTTGCAATGGAACTTATTCTGAATTTAAATTAAATGACAAAGTTTTGAATGGAATTTATCATTACTATTATTAAGTCCAAAGATCCAACCTTCTCTTTGGTTGGAATTGAACTACAAAAAGACTGTTTTCCCACGGCCAACTTTATGTTGCTTTATCATGAGTTAGTAGTCCCGAGAAACGGTAAATTTTTCTACCAAGCAATAACACGACGTCAAACATGGTCTACAGTGAATGTCTTAGTCATTAACATCTATAATATAATATACTGTTTTACTATCTATACTAATATTCTAGGAGGTAATGTTTGTATATAGGATATAGGAGGTAATAAGAATAATTATCTACAATTTTTGTACACTTAACACCGTTTTAACATACGTGAGCCAAAATTGTTGTTTTACAATAAAATGTACAGGTGCTAGCTAATCCGTAATCTTTTAGCTGAGTGCCGTGAGAGAATTATTACTCAAAAATTAAGAAAGTTAATCGCACCACTTTCATGTAGGGAAGAACAACGTCTGACGGGCCCGGCATGGCAGTAAAAAATACTAGTGTGTTTCTTTGATTAAACAGTCGATTGGTGTAGTGCTTCTCAAACTGTCAACTATTTTTTTCCTGTCATTTATTATTATCGCACAAGAGTATTGCCAGAGACCATTATCTATAAAAACTAGACAATTCCCTCAAAATTGTATTGTAACTTACAAAATTTCAATATTTTTTTTTTTTTTGAGCGAGTGCTTAGCAACGCGCGCTGGGGGAAGCTAGCAATTTACAGTTACATAAATTAAAAACAATCATTTTCAATACAAAAATAAAAATTCCCAGCGCAAGACTCGAACCCCACGCCTGCAGTTTACCAGTCCTATTCTCTAACCATAACGCCATGCAGACATTTTAATCGTCTTTGCTTAAATAGCTCCAATATAATAAAAAAGAAAATAATGAGCCAAGTGCGTGTCAGATTCGTTCAGGTTCGTTCGGGTTCAGTACCAGATTTGAATTTGTATGGGAGGTATTCCGCCTAGTGGTCCAATTTAACTGAACCAACAAATGTACCGCGCCTATATCAGAAACTTATAGTGTCTCAATTTCCTTTTTTAGGACAAAAAAAAAAAAAATTTTTTTTAATAAGAACCTGAATTTTAATGGGGGCTTGTATGGGAGGTATCCTTCCTAGTGGTCTAATCAAACTAAATTTTAAGATCGTGGGATTACTGGATCGTATAGCTGCCATACAAACCAAAATGTTTTTTGTATGGGGACCCCTTTAAGTTTTTAAAAATATTATAGTTTTAGTATTTGTTGCAGATGCCTGGATAGAACTAAACATTCTGTGAAAATTTCAACTCTCTAGCTATTACGGTTCATGAGATATGACCGGAGGGCGGACGGACGGACGGATGGACAGACAACGAAGTCTCTGCAATAGGGTTTCCTTTGGTACCTTTTGGGTCTAGAACCATAAAAACAATAATTTCCAATATAAAAATAACAAACAAAAAAAAAAAATACTCGACCCCAGGCTATCGGTTTGCCAGTCCTACTCTCTAACCAGTAGGAAAAAAAACAGACGATTCTATTTTTATTTTTTATAAATATACATACATAAATAAAATGGGTTTTTTGGAAAATATAAGTATTGTTGTAATAAATAAAATGTAATTGTCACATTAATATTAAATTGTTTTGTTTTAGTACTAAAAATAAATAAATATTTAATGTAAAGAACAATAGAACTACACTGTTTAAATAAAGTTAATAATAATCTGTACAAAGAGTGCTACACGCACTCTTATAAACACACAATGTATTTTATGATCATAGATAATGTATGATCACTAGCCTATATACAATAAGATATCCCAAATAAATAATTGGAGGACCATGCGATATCCTTAATAAATATGAACACGGGCTGCGTCCCGTTGGTTTTGCATCGCAGATCAAAATAGTGATAAGACTAGATAAGAGACTCATGTTAGTATATAAGACGTAATTTTGAACAATAAAGATCAGTTCTATGAATTCCCTCAGTGCGTGTTACTTTCAATATTCTAAATACCCCATACAGTATATATAATCTTGATCAGCTCGACGAAACGAGTTGATAAAGCCATATCCTTCTGTCCGTCTGTATGTATGCAAACTAGTCCCTCAGTTTTTGAGCTAGAGAGCTGAAAGCTTTGCACAAAAATTTTCTTTTTTTTCTTTTTTTAGAACATTCGTCGGAACAAGCCGAATCGGACAACTAGGGGGTACCTCCCATACAAACCCAAACCGATTTAAATTTAGCTTCTTATTAGAAAAACTTCTTTGTTTTTTGTCCTATTGAACTAAAATTTAGATACCATAGAAATGTTCTTTAAACGCGTAAATTTTAAGACTCTGAGTTACTGGATCGTATAGCTCCCATACAAACCCAAACCCAAATTTAGATTTTTAATAGAAATTTTTTTTCGTGTTATCGAACTGAAATTTAAACAGTATAAGTGTCTGAGCCATATTTAACATATTTCGATATCAGTGTTGAAATGCTGTATGTGTACTGACTATACCCTAAACATATGTCAAATCAGTAATTAAATATTTCGGAATGCTCTATCACAGACAAAAACGTTTTCTAGGGGGTGAGTGAAGAGTATATTAACATATTGTTCATATTATTTAACTGTTTTTATTAGTTTTAAGTCAAACATGAATGTTTAATATAATTTCACATTTTTTTTATTGTATTATTTGTTTCATTTTATATCTGAAATGAATTTATCCATTTGAAATAAACAAAAGAAACAATAAGACGGCATATAGACTTCAAAACTTCAAAATCGGACCAAGGAGCTATTCTCCCATGACGTCACATTGAAAGTCTTGTGAGAGCGAGACTTAACTGTAAAAAAATATCCCCACCTTCAATTACTTACAGCATGCTCATAATTAACCAGTTCCAACATTCAGTTTCACTCACAATGGAGTGATTCAACTATTACACTAGCACGGATTAATAATGCAAAAAATAAAGACAAATTTATCAGACGTAGAATAGACGACATTCGAAAATTAAAGAATACCCAATGGTATCATGTAAAATCTGAGGATAACCCAGCAGATATAGCTTCCAGGGGTATATGTTCTACAAAACTAATAAACTATGATCTTTGGTGGAATGGGCCGAAATGGCTAGCTGAACCAAAGAGTATTGGCCCAAGCAGCAGATAATTGATGAAAATATAATGGTATACTATAATTATAAACAAAAACAACAGAATAATTTACGAATTATTGCCAAAATACTCATGCATTCAAAAATTAGAAAGAATTCCAGCTTACGTACTAAGATTTATTGAAATTAAGGTTAAAAAGAAGTCGTATTCGCGTGCCACATAGTAAATGAAATTAAAAGAGCAAGAACGTTAATTATTAAAACACAACAATGCCACCAATTTTTGTCAGAAATACTATGTTTAACCCATGGGAAAGCAATTGGGCGAAAAAGTAAAATATTAAGCTTGATTCCGTTCTTAGATGAGAACGTCATTCTACGAGTAGGTGGTAGACTTGAAAAATGCAATGCACGATTTGATGTCATACACCCAATTATATTAGATAAGTGTCACTTATCTGCATTAATTATTAAAGAGACTCTGCATGGTGGGATTAATGTAACGAGGAATCATGTCCAAAGAAAATATTGGATATTTGGGTTAAAAGACTCTTTAAGAAAATATTTAAGAGAATGTATTAACTATGCAGGTTATCGACAAATTGTATGTAAACAAATAATGGGAAACCTACCGAAGTACAGAGTGAATATGTCATACCCATTCATGAACACAGGAGTAAACTATGTAGGTCCATATTATATCAAATGTTCAAAAAATCGCGGACAAAAAACATATAAAGGCTACATTGCAGTATTTGTATGTATGGCAACAAAATCAATGCATTTCGATGCCTTTTTAGCGGCATTAAAAAGATTTGTGGCTAGAAGAGGAAAAAACTTTGTAGGTGCTTCTAGGAAATTAGATGAAGAATTTGTAAAAGCAGTACAACATAATACTATGGTTGCCTCAGGTATGGAAAACGAACAAATTCAATGGCATTTCATCCCGCCGGCAGGACCTTACTTTGATGGTATTTGAGAAGCAGGGGTAAAATCCGTAAAATATCATATAAAGAGAGTAATTGGAGATAACTTTTTGACTTATGAAGAAATGGCAACGTTGTTATATCAAATCGAAGCAGTATTAAATTCAAGACCTTTATACACTTCAGGGGATGATATAGAAGACATTGATATACTTACACCCGGGCATTTCTTAATAGGTAGACCAACACTAGATGTAGTTGAATCAATGGATGAAAAAGAAAAACTTAATAATTTAGATAGATGGAAACTAATAAAAAAAATGAAAAGAGATTTCTGGATAAAATGGAAGCATGATTATCTATACACCCTACAACAAAGGAATAAATGGAAAAAAGAGTCTCCCAATTTAGAGAAAGGACAAGTAGTGATCTTAAAAGATGAAAATTGCCACCCAGCCAGATAGCCATTGGGGCAAATACAGGAAATTTGTAAGGGAAAGGACAACAAAGTTAGAGTTGTTAAAGTAAAAACCCAAGAAACCTCAGTTACATGACCTATTACAAAAATATGTCCTCTAATTGGGATAAAGGCAGAGGAAAAAAATACGGCAACTCAAGTCGAGTTAGTCGAGTATTTGATGACCACTGGTAAGTGGTCAGACGAGATGTCATTGACAACTATTGGATTAGTAATCTGATTAGGAATTTTAGTGAGGCAAAGATCTATTTTAGAGGCTTTGGACTTATAGCACGCTGGTATGTATGTGGGATCTTCGGGGAACAATAAGTTGAATTTTCCTACGTCTGAAATTTCATTCAGAATATTGCCCCAGAAATTAGCTCGAGTACAGTTCCAAGCACTATGATGAGAGTAGTTAAAGTCATCGCAAACTAAAAAGTTTGCACTTATGCTTGAGATTTTAAGTAGATCACTTTTGTATAAGTTTTTTATGTGATTTCGGTCCCCAGATAAATTGCATGAGGTAGTAAGACATTTTGCAGTGTGGCCAGCAAAGTATGCAGAATAAATTTTTCAGCTAGTATTGTATTAGTTTTTATTTGTATGCCCACAGTTTCAATACCATGAGTTTTGATGCAAGAAATTTGTCATGTACTAATTTATTGCTAGCAACAATAGCAACACCACCACCTCTACTTTCCGTCCTAACGCGTCTGTAAACAGTGTAGTGGGGTATGTTAAATTGGTCAAATGGTGTAAGCCATGTTTCACTTATAAGAGCTATATGGATTAGATTTTCTTCTAAGAACTTAATAAGTTCTACACGTTTGTGTCTCACGGCACGGGCATTCCATGCCATAATATTTAAAGTATCAAGAGAGCTAATTGTTTGTGTACACATACTTAATTGCTAACTGAGAGATGACTTGGAATTGCTCTCCTTTGCTGGAGCAACTATTTAGTTTTGTAATAAATTCAGACAATAAAGAGTTTATCTCTTCAATTGAAAAAAGTTCAGATTCCTTTGCATTAAGGTTATTCAAAGTGACAGTATTTGTGAGTGCATTACTATAGCTACCATAGTTGGTTTGAGGTACTCTGCTAGTTTGATCTAACGAAGAGAGTGAACTTTTAGACTTACTTTCTAAGAGAACATTTGAAACGGTACGTTTTGTTGTGTTGTTGTATGCATCCAGGTTGCTTCTTCTAGTTCGTGCCGACGAACGCTTTGAAAGCAAATTTATATAGGAAAGGCGGCATGGACAAGTCAATTCGGTAGAAGAATGATTTCCTTTACAGTTGGCATATTTTTTTGTTACTGGAGTCTGTACATAATACCTGTTGATGTGGTCCAGCATAATGGCTACATCATCGCCAGTTGAAACTTTACGACGCTTTGTAATTATTTTTTGTTCAATCAAGTGAATTTAGCAATGTAAGAATAATTGAAAAATTTTTAAGACTTTTTAAGAACACTGTGCTCATCGAAGTATCTCAAATAGGAGAGTGAGTATGTATATGATCACCGTTCGTTTAAGACAACCGCACACAGCAAGAGCTAGTTTTTTTTATGTTGTAATGTGACTGTAACCAATTACAATAACGATAACAAAAATAATAAATTTAATAACAATAATACATATTAATAACAATAATAAAAATAATATAATAAATATTAATGCTTAAGGAAGCAGTTACCTTGGCAGCCTTTAGAGTGGCGTACTGAATCTGTGCTCCGAAGGTCAATTTGTAGTCAAGTCTAATACCTAAGTATTTGACCGATTTCTGTGTACTTATACCTTCAAACAATAAAGTACCCGGAACTTGTCATTTAAATTGCCCGCGCTAAGTATTTTTTATGTTTCCTTTCTGTATGTTGGTAGGACTGTCCTTAATTACTATGCCAAAAATTAGCACGATCTGTCAACCAGTTTGTTTACAGCAGCTGGTTTAATCAGTCCACCTCAGAAGTTCTCGGTGAATTTTACAATGGAAAAAAATATTGAACAAAGAGTTTGTCTCAAAATTTTGTATTTTGAACAAAATTTCGTGTGCCGAATCGATTCGAATGCTGGAGAAGGCTTACGGTGAGTCTGTTTTATCAAATACTCAGGCTTATGAGTGGTACAAAGCCTTTAAAGACGCTCGTTGAAGACTTGCCTCGTTCCGGACGGCTATCAACCTCTGGCACTGACGATAACGTCAAAAAAGTTAAAGAAATCGTGCTCGAAAATCATCATGTTAGCGTTAGAGAGACATCACGTGAACTCAACATCAATTGTGAAACAGCTCTTTTAATGTCGGTCAATCATTTGGGCATACAGAGCGTCGCCGCTTGGCTCGTTCCGATTGAGCTGAATTTTCTTCAAAAAGAGAGCTGGATCGGGCTAATTCTGATCTCACGTTCATGGGACGCATCATAACTGGTGACGAGACATGGGTCTAACGCTAACGAGCCAACAATCATCGGAATAGTTGGAAAAAAAATGAGCCGAAACCGGAAAAAACCTCGAAAAAGTCGTTCAAAAATCAAGATGATGCTGACTGTTTTCTTCGCTATCCGTGGAGTGGTTCACCATGAGTTCGTTCCAGAAGGCCAGACGGTCAATAAAGACTTCTATTTAACCGTTTTGAAGCGTTTGCGTGACAAAATCCATCGTAAACGGCCGGAACTTTAGGCTGATAATTCGTGGATTTTTCATGATGATAGCGCGCCTTTTCATCAGGCCACGATTATAAGGCAAAAAACACGATAAATACCATCGACCAGCCACCCTATTCACCTGACTTAGCTCCGTGTGACTTTTTCCGCCGACAATTTAAATGACAGTTGCAGCCCTTGGGTGGCTAACCAGTGTTGGGTTCGGATCATTACTAGTGTCAGCTTCGTTGTGCCTATGTCGTGTTTCTCACAGTTATGATAGCAGCCACGTCGCCTGCGAAGCATACCAGAAAGATATCATCCGGCATTTCGATATGCAGTATTTCATCGTACGTGGCATTCCAGAGATCCGAGTCAAGAATTGTTCCCTGGGCTGTAGTTACCATCATTGCTTTGGTTCCACTGTTCGTTTCATAGAGCAGCGTGCGGTCTCGTAAATAACTCCGGATCATTTTGCTCAAGTAATCCGGAACCCGAAACCTGCGTTCAAGTGCTGCTATAATATTTTTCTAGCTAACACTGTTAAACGCGTTTCTAATATCAAGGGTTACCAACAAGACAAATGGTCTTGCATAATGATTTCCCCGTTGCGTTGCTGAAGGTATTTGAACTACTTCTTGTATAACTCCAATAGTTGACCCTTTCGCTCCAAAACCATACTGGCTGTCGCTTAAACCTCTAGCTTCTGCTATGCCGTCAAGAGTCGGGGCTTTAGCAGTCTTTCCAACAATTTTCCACAGTGTCGAGCATACAAAGTGGTCGGTATGCTTTCGGTGTGTTTATTTCACCTTTGGCCTTGTTAATAAGCACTAGGCGTTGTAGAACCACGGTTCAGGGAAGATGCCCTCCATGAGGCATGCGTTATACATGTTAAGCAGAACTTGGGGTCTGCGCGATACCATAACTTTTAGTAATTCTGCTGATATTCCGTCTGGGCCTGGTGCTTTTCTATTGTTCAGGCTGTCCAGCGCTGCTTTGAGGTCATCCTCCGTGAAGGGAGTGACTTGGGCTGGTTTGGAGCTCTGATCTTCTGTCCGGACAGGGTGTGATGGAAACAAAGTTTTCACAATGGTCACCATCTCATTTTCATCCACATTTCTGCTCAATGTCTTCGCACCAATTTTCTTCATCACTAATTTGTACCTAAGGCCCCACGGATCAGTGTTTACATCCATGCAGAGTTGTTGCCATTTTTTCTTCTTGCCGTAGCTGATGGAGAGCTCTAGTTCTTTCTTAGCTCCTTTATATGCTTCGCGCTCTGCATTTGCAGTTTCTCGCCGTCGCGCTCTGGTGAATTGGCGCCTACTTCGGAGACAAGCCTGTCTATTACGCGTTATTTGATCGTTACACCAGTACACTGGTTTTCTACGCGAGTTGTCGTATTTTGGCATTGAAGAATCACACGCCTTAGTAATAGCGTACATTGTTTGTGCCACCATTTCTCTAATATCCGTCGTCTATTCAATGGCTGCCACCCTCCAATCAAATTCGAATATAAGACGCTGTTTATTTAAGCGACTGACATTTCATCTATTAGCAATACCAGTTGTTTCCCTGGTTTCTGTTGTGTTGTTGCTCCAGTATGAACGATATGTACTGATGGTCACTCGCTGTATAGTCTTCCAATACCTGCCACGACTGTATTCTTCCCGTAATCGTGTCGCTAACCAGTGGTACGTCTGGTGTTGTAGCCACGCAGCCTGGTCGTCTGAGAGTGGTTGCATTTCCAGTGTTCATAACAACCAGCCCAAGCCTTGCGACCATATACATGATTCTGCGGCCCCTCGAGTCTGCAGATTGCATTCCGCATTCTGGTGCATGAGTTTTGAAGTCACCGGCTATTATGAAGTCACCTTCAATTTGTCGCTTCAACAGCTCATCAATGTGATACCGCCGATGTAGTCATAGACGAAACAGTTACATTTTTCGCCACTACAGATCTGAGCCTTGTTATTGCCTGGCACCCAGATTACTGCCGTTTTGGTATCATCTTCAAACCAGATGCCGCTTCTTTTCCTTGGATATTGTTCGCTTATTATCGCGAAATCTACTTCATATTCTACTTCATTCTAAATATGACTTCAAACGCACTGAAGGAATTTACAAACGAACCTCCAATAAAACGCACGCACTGAAGGAATTCATAGAACTGATTTTTATTGATTATGATTTATATGATTCTATTGCTAGCATTCGAACAGTGAAGACGTGTTTCTTTCTTCCGCTCCTAAGCTCAGCATCGGAAAAAAAAAAAAAAAAATAAAAACAAAATTTCTATTGATTGCAATTTTTTGTTGTTTTAAATTTAGTTCCCTTTTCTATGCAAATCTTTGCATTAGTAAAGTAAAATTTAAAACATACAAAGAAATCAATAGAGATCTACAACAAAATCGTTAAGATGAGCTTTGCTCATCAAAAAAACAATTCAAAAACAAAGGCGACGAGAAATGCATATTTCTCGTTTGTCTCTTCCTGTCCTAAAAACAAAAATGAATCCTCATTTTTAACCACCAAGTCGCCTGAGCGCAGGGCAAGTTCTTGTTCTCCAGTTCTTTGCTCAGACAGCGCAAACACCAGGTGCTCCTTACCATGGAGCACCCAATGCCCTTCCCCACAACCGCCCCTGTACTCTACCCCACAACCGCCCCTGTACTCTACCCAAGCTGCAACTGTATCAGCAACTACAACAACTATAACACAAAGCACTGCTTGTACATCTACATCTTCATTGGTTGCATCAACAACAACAGTTTTCTCAACAACTGCTTCGATCGCGTCATCGTATGCAGTTACCGCAACAACAACTAATCCCAAAACTCATATCCACAACAACAACAACGATTCGATCGCTTCTTTGCCTACACCAACAATTATCACAAAAGTACAAAACTCAAATAATAAAAATGGATCTGAACAGTTAGCTTCAAATAAAAGAAATAGAAAAACGCAATCACCAACCATACCGACTGATCAATCCCCAAACATTAACAAAAAGCCCAAAACTACCAAAGCGTCACCTACCATATCTTCTAATAAACCTAAACAAAAAAAAAAGCAGACCACACTTAACTACTGGCTTGGCAAGCCATCTTCCAATTATTTTGGAATCTTAGATGTCGACGACGACAATTTAGAAGAAGCGAAGAATACTATGGACAATGGTTCCAAGCGACCTCTAAAAGCTAATAAGCCACCACCTATTTATGTGCAGGGGGTAGAAGAAATCTCCATTCTTAATAATGCTCTGTACGAAATTGTAGATCATAACTACGTACTTAAAACATTGCCCAATGATGAAGTACGTATCCAACCGGCAGAGCCCCTACATTATAAAAAAATCATTGAATTACTAAAAACCAAAGAAACGAAATATTACACTTTCAAGCCCAAAGATGAACGAGGTTTTAAAGTTATGTTGAGACACCTTCATCAATCAACAGACACCAACGACATAAAACGCGAACTGAAGATATTAGGTCATGAAGTAATAAATATACATAATATCCTACAAAGAACAACCAATAAACCACTCCCTTTGTTCTCAATTGAACTTAAAAGTAGTTCAACTAATAAAAATATTTATAATATTACGACATTACTACATACCAAGATTAAATTTGAGGCCCCCCACAACAAGAGAATGATAGTGCAATGCAGCAACTGCCAAAAATACGGGCACACCCGAAACTATTGTACCAGGGATCCAGTATGCGTCAAATGTGCTGGTAAGCACAAAACAATCGACTGTTGTATGGAGTCAACTATTAAAATAAAATGTGCTCTATGTGGTGGAGCTCATACAGCCAACTACAAGGGTTGTGAAATATACAAAACCCTTAAAATCCAACGGTTTCCTGCCCTTCGACCCAAAATATTGACGGATCTCACAAAAGTTCAGCAAATGCCCATAACATCCCGTAAAGTGGAGAATGGTATAAGCTACGCGCAAATTACAGCTGCGACTCCCCAACCCCAGCCAATCAACCGACCAACCCAAAAATCTAAAGTCATCTCAACTGAGAATCCGACCATAGAAAGTAATTCCTCCCATCAAAACAACAATAATATTATGCCAAATGACGATTCAGCTGAACTTAAAATCATGATGAAGCAATTGATTCAACAGGTGACTAACATGATGAATATAATCACCATCCTGATAACCAAACTTGACAAACAAAATGGACAATAAATTAAGAATTATTGCGTGGAATGCCAATGGTTTGCACAAACATATCCTTGAACTCCAACTATTTCTAAATGACAATATGATTGACGTAGCTCTAATCTCTGAAACCCATTGCACAAGTAATCACTACTTGAGCATTCCCGGATATAAAATATATAAAACAAATCACCCGGATGGTTCAGGACATGGTGGCACGGCTATCATTGTTAAAAACAATACTAGACACGTTGAACTAGAAAATTATCAACACGCTCACATTCAGTCGACCAAATTGCTATTAGAAGACAAATATGGACCTTTCACAATAGCAGCGATTTATTGCCCACCTAGACACTCAATCTCAACAGCTCAATTTAAGGACTACTTTAAAGAGCTTGGTCCAAGGTTCTTCGTAGCAGGTGATTACAACGCGAAACATGTAAACTGGGGTTCAAGGCTGACAAACACCAAAGGGAAAAACTTGCTAAGTGCAATTCAAACGATTGGGGGGATGCACTTGAGTACAGGTGAACCCACATATTGGCCAACAGATCGGACTAAAATACCGGATTTAATAGACTTCTGTGTATTAAAAAACATGAGTATAACACATTTCAAAATTGATTCCCGACTTGAACTTTCTTCCGATCATTCACCAATACAAGTTGAATATAGTTGCGCAATAAAAAAAGATCAACCCGCGTGCAAAATGTATAATTTCAGAACTGACTGGGAGACGTACAGAGAATTTATTGACAATAGCCTCACAATAAATGTACCTCTTAAAGAACCTGACGATATTGAAAAGTCAGTGATATACTTGAATGACATTATAAACGAAGCAGCTAATAGAGCAACGCCTGATCTTAATCCAAAAGAGGACAACTATATTTTCCCCCGCTCAATAAAAATTCAAGTCGCGAACAAAAACAAACTGCGTAAGATCTGGCAAAGGACGAGAGATCCAAATGACAAAGCTAAACTTAACAAAGGAATCAAAGATTTGAAAATCAGTCTAAGGAATTTTAAAAATGAACAATTTGTAAATTATACAAAAACATTATCGCCGACATCTGACACTAACTACTCATTATGGAAGGCTGCTAAGCACTTCACAAATCGCACCTTCCACCAGCCGCCACTTTTGAAATCGGATGGTACTTGGGCTAGAACCAATTATGACAAAGCTTCACTACTGGCTGACTATTATGAAAGGGCTTTTACTACCAATCAATCTAATAGTAACACCAATTTGTACAACAGGACTCCATCTCCACAATACTGTACAAAAATGATTTCAAGCAATGAAGTTAGGCACTGTATTGAAAAGCGCACTAGTCAGAGAAAAACGCCAGGTTATGACCAAATAACTGGAAAGTTACTCAAAGAGCTCCCTGCGAAGGCAATCGTATTTATTAGGAATTTGTTCAATGCGATATTAAGACTAAAGCACTACCCATCTTTATGGAAGGTTGCTGAAATAATAGCCATACCCAAACTGGGCAAAGATCCAACCAAGGCGTCCTCGTACAGACCAATCAGCCTATTGCCCTTACTTTCTAAAGTATTTGAACGTCTCCTACTTGACCGAATACAACCAATACTAGATGTGAACAGAATCATACCTGACCACCAATTCGGGTTTAGACAAAGTCACTCCACAATTCAGCAAGTCCACAGAGTAACTCACAAAATTTTAAAGGACCTTGATGAAAAAAAGTTCTGTGTTGGTGTTTTTCTGGACATAGAAAAGGCCTTCGACAAAGTCTGGCACGACGGCCTACTGAGTAAAATTAGGACCGTATTTCCAACTGATCTATTTGAAATCATTAAAAGCTACCTTGACTCTCGCTATTTCTACGTTAAATGTAAGGATGAATCTTCTACGCTAAGACAGATAAGAGCAGGAGTCCCTCAGGGAAGCGTGCTTGGTCCTATGTTGTATACTTTATACACATCAGACATCCCGACTCCAGGAGATAGCTCGGCAATGGTGGCTACCTTCGCTGACGATACAGTACTAATGTACTCCCATAAAAATTTAGTTGTAGCAACAACTAAACTGCAGAATATTCTTGACAAAGCTTGCAATTGGTTTGATAAATGGAAAATAAAAGTGAATGAACTAAAAACGACGCAAGTGATATACACAACACGGACAGCTTATCAGCCAAGACAATTAAAAATAAAAGGTACTGACATTCCATTAAGTAATGTGGCAAAGTACCTGGGCATGCATATTGACAGTAAACTGACGTGGAAACATCATATCCAAAAAAAGAGAGATCAGCTCATATTAAAATTTAAGCAGCTATACCCGCTTCTTAACAGTAGATCTAAGTTAACAACCAATGGGAAATTGGTTATATACAATAGCGTAATTAAGCCTATATGGACGTACGGCATGCAATTATGGGGTACAGCCAAGAAAACTAACATTAACATCATTCAGCGTCAACAATCAAAAATACTTCGATCAATAGTTAATGCGAACTGGTTTATCACTAACTATGAAATTCACAAAGACCTCGGCGTAAATATGATTCAGGAAGAAATCATTAATGCTAGCAGGAGGTACCACAAAACATTAGAGCGACACACCAATCTAGAAATAACAGACCTTCCATCTCACGAATTGTCTAGACGTAGACGCTTAAAACGAAGCAGACCAGTCGATCTGACCTAACTTAGGTTACGGGTGGCGCTGAGAGGCATCTTGCGGTTGGCCTGCCGCAAGTAGCTCTCAAAAATGAGGCCTAAGACACCCAGTATCATTATTCAAGAGACAATTCGAAAATGTTTGATTTTGTCCACTGCCTTTTCCCCTCTTATTGTTAAAAGTGTACTTAGTGTTTTCTTTTATATTTAAGATATAAGATGTAGGAAAACAATAGTACATATCCAATCGGGAACAAAAAAAAAAAAAAAAAAATATACTAACATGAGTCTCTTATATAGTCTTATCACTATTTTGACCTGCGATGCAAACCCAACGGGACGCAGCCCGTGTACATATTTATTTAGGCTATCGCATGGTCCTACAATTATTTATTTAGGATATCTTATTGTATATAGGCTATCGCTTAGTGATCATACATTATCTATGATCATAAAATACATTGTGTGTTTATAAGAGTGCGTGTAGCACTCTTTGTACAGATTATTATTATCTTTATTTAAACAGTGTAGTTCTATTCTTACACTAATATGTGGTGTTCATATTTGACCATTTTGCAAAGGGACGGCAAATATTATGGCCTGCAGTTTTCGTCTTATTATTAATTCTCGAATAGTGTATACTGTCAATATTGCAATGATTATTAATGCTCCTCCTAAAGAAGCATGTCCGAATATATGATGAAAATTTAATACCCTTAATTCAATATGATTCTTCTTTAAATATTTAATTTCCTTTGTCAGGCGTTCGATTTCAACTGTGTAATTCATAGGTGACAGTTTTAATGGGTCCCAGACTATTTTTGGTATTGTACTAACATCTCCTATATGCAAGGATAACATTTCTTGGCTCTCTGACTGAACATTATGCTGAGCTACTAATATCTTGTCATCGGTTCTAGCAGTACATTCTGGCTTTAAGTTTAAGATTCCTAGCTCGGGCAATGACTAATTCTATTTGTGCGTTTGTACACTGAATTCTTATTTTTGTATTGTATGGAACCTTAAACAACCAACTACTTTTCTTTTCTAACTCAATCCAATATGTCTCAGAATCTATTGTAGTTTTATAAACGCAATTTGCGTGCGTGTTGGGTTTAAAAAGTTTGATCTCACATGTATTATTATTTGCATTATTCCTGGGACAACTTCCTTCACAAATTCTCTTGCTGTGCTGCCATTTTTGGCATTTGTTTAATGTTGATTCCGCCATTAAATGATAGGACTCTATCTCAAAATTATAAACTAAGTATTCTGATCTTAAATGAGCTATTATCATTTGATCGTCACTTTTAACTGGTACGGGAATTACTCTATACAGTTTAGATGGGTGCCTACCAAATAATGGAATTTTTACATTTATTATAAATTTCCTATCAATGAATAAACCTTTTGCCGTTAGTAATGTGTAAACTTCTTTATGCTCGGTACCTGACCTTTTCCCTGGGATAATTAAATTTTCAGATAGGCTGTCTTTTATTTTAGATATTTGAAGCTTCAGCTGATATATTTATATATTTAAATCGTGCTGATTCTCTAATAGATTCCTCATATTTTCTTCTATTTGTCTCCTATCGTCTTCGTCCATTACACTAAATAGTGTATGATATAATGATCCAATGAATTCAAAAAGTGCACGTCTACTTCTTAATTCTTGTTGAGTCATGAAGAGTTTATTATTTTCTTCTATTTCGGATACTTGTTTTTGCATATTATCCAGAACTAGGTTGCACTGTTCTTCGAACTTATGAAGTTTCCCACAAACAATCCTCATTTTATTTATTAACGCGTTGCCCTTTTTAAGAATAAGCGTTCATGTCATAAAATATTAGTAAATTCCAAGAAGCGGCTATTATTTCTACATCTCCCATTTGGTCTAAATATAACGCGGTGATGCTATTGATTTAGTCTATATTATAATTTCTTTTCTCTTTTGCTGTGGAAGTAACGTTTGACACCTGGCAACAAAGCACAAGTATTGTCATTGGCATTATGGTTCCTAGCTTACATAATCTAGTTGAAATTCGTTTTGGTTTGATTTCGACTTGAGTTGCCGTATTTTTTTCCTCTGCCTTTATCCCAATTAGAGGACATATTTTTGTAATAGGTCATGTAACTGAGGTTTCTTGGGTTTTTACTTTAACAACTCTAACTTTGTTGTCCTTTCCCTTACAAATTTCCTGTATTTGCCCCAATGGCTATCTGGCTGGGTGGCAATTTTCATCTTTTAAGATCACTACTTGTCCTTTCTCTAAATTGGGAGACTCTTTTTTCCATTTATTCCTTTGTTGTAGGGTGTATAGATAATCATGCTTCCATTTTATCCAGAAATCTCTTTTCATTTTTTTTATTAGTTTCCATCTATCTAAATTATTAAGTTTTTCTTTTTCATCCATTGATTCAACTACATCTAGTGTTGGTCTACCTATTAAGAAATGCCCGGGTGTAAGTATTTCAATGTCTTCTATATCATCCCCTGAAGTGTATAAAGGTCTTGAATTTAATACTGCTTCGATTTGACATAACAACGTTGCCATTTCTTCATAAGTCAAAATGCTATCTCCAATTACTCTCTTTATATGACATTTTACGGATTTTACCCCTGCTTCTCAAATACCTCCAAAGTAAGGTCCTGCCAGCGGGATGAAATGCCATTGAATTTGTTCGTTGTCTGAGTATATATTAGCGCATTTTCCTCGTCTATTCACAAATCTTTTTAATGCCGCTAAAAAGGCATCGGAAGTTAAGTCGCTACTAGTGCATTGCTTTGTTGCCATACATACAAATACTGCAATGTAGCCTTTATATGTTTTTTGTCCGCGATTTTTAGAACATTTGATACAATATGGACCTGCATAGTCTACTCCTGTGTTCATGAATGGGTATGACATATTCACTCTGTACTTCGGTATGTTTCCCATTATTTGTTTACATACATTTTGTCGATAACTTGCACAGTTAACACATTCTCTTAAATATTTTCTAAAGAGTCTTTTAACCCAAATATCCAATATTTTCTTTGGACATGATTCCTCGTTACATTAATCCCACCATGCAGAGTCTCTTTGTGAGCAGCTTTAATAATTAATGCAGATAAGTGACACTTATCTAATATAATTGGGTGTATGACATCAAATCGTGCATTGCATTTTTCAAGTCTACCACCTACTCGTAGAATGACGTTCTCATCTAAGAACGGAATCAAGCTTAATATTTTACTTTTTCGCCCAATTGCTTTCCCATGGGTTAAACATAGTATTTCTGACAAAAATTGGTGGCATTGTTGTGTTTTAATAATTAACGTTCTTGCTCTTTTAATTTCATTTACTATGTGGCCACGCGAATACGACTTCTTTTTAACCATAATTTCAATAAATCTTAGTACGTAAGCTGGAATTCGTTCTAATTTTTGAATGCATGAGTATTTTGGCAATAATTCGTAAATTATTCTGTTGTTTTTGTTTATAATTATAGTATTCACCATTATATTTTCATCAATTATCTGCTGCTTGGGCCAATACTCTTTTGGTTCAGGTAACCATTTCGGCCCATTCCACCAAAGATCATAGTTTATTAATTTTGTAGGACATATACCCCTGGAAGCTATATCTGCTGGGTTATCCTCAGATTTTACATGATACCATTGGATATTCTTTAATTTCCGAATGTCGTCTGTTCTACGTCTGATAAATTTGTTTTTATTTTTTGCATTATTAATCCATGCTGTAATGGTTGAATCACTCCAGGCAACACTTTCTGATATATTATAAATTGATTCTTTTGTTCTTTGCATTAATTTGCCTAATAGATGGGCTGCGCAAAGTTCTAACTTCGGGATAGTCTTCTTATTTTTCTTAGGGTTGACTCTACTTTTACTTGCTATTAATGTTACTAAGCAACCTACTATTGCATATACTACTGCTGCAAATTACTTTTCAGATGCGTCAGCGAACCCGTGAAGCTGAATGGAAGAGTTAAGCTGTGTTTTAATCCACCTTGGAATTCTTAAGTTCTCTAGCGCCGTTAAAAGATAATTCTTAATCCCAATTCTTTTCTGCCAGCCATAGTTTTTGCATGAATATTTTTCCAACGATGGTGACTGCGGAAAACCACCCTAATGGATCATAAATTTTGGCTACTGTTGATAATACTAGTCTTTTATTTACCTTTTTAAAACTGCCACGATTGACTTTAAATTTAAATTCATCCCTAAACGGTTCCCATTGAAGCCCTAAGGTTTTTACGGACTCGCTTTCTTCAATGCTTAGCACTTTGTTTTCGCTAGCATTTCCCACGAATTCAATTGTATTGGAATTGTTTGTAACCCATTTTCTTAAATTCATCCCTGATTTTCCTAACTCTAATGAAACTCGACTTCCAATTTTTTGGCAGTCTTTAACTGTGTCAGGCTCCGTCATCAGATCATCCATATAAAAATCATTCTTAATTATTTCTCTTATAGATGCATTTTTACAATTATCAGCTATATCTGCTAGCACTCTTGTAGCTAAATATGGGGCTGATGCAGTTCCATAGGTAACTGTTGTCAATTTGTAGTTTTTAGTTTTTTTGTACCGAGAATTTCTCCATAGAACCTGTAAATATTTCTGATCTTTTTTAGCAATATTTATCTGTCGGTACATTTTTTCAATGTCTCAAGATACTACGTATTGCCATTTTCGCCATTTTACGATTATGTCGCAGAGAACTTTTTGAATCTTTGGTACAATCCACATAATATCATTTAGACTTTTATTATTCGAAGTTTTTGCTGAGGCATCTACTACCCGTAAAAAAACGTACCAAAAACGATAGTAGATGAAAGAACAGAGAAGGCAAGCATGTGACGAGAACCACCACAATTAATACGAAATAAAGCACCAAAGTATAATCAACAGATGTTGATAACGCGAGACCAACCCAGCAACACTCAAGCGCGGCACCACTCAGATGATTACAATGAGACGCTCCAAAGATAACTAACTTTTCAGAACACAACTGCAATCGCAGTCAGCATATAAAACACAACGGAATCTGCCGCAACAAGCTGATTTGGCCTACGTCATCGATCATGCCTACGATCTAGACCCGCTATGCTGACTGTCACCCATTTCATATACTAGCTCCTTTGACTGCATAACCAAACAATTGTTATTATATTAATGTAGTAACCCAATTGCCAGAAGAAAACGTGATTCTCCGGCTAACCGAGCCAAATACAAGAGAACAACGGCGTGGCTTTGTCACACTATCTCTAGGAGGAGCTAAAACTCTACACAAGCTGAAGAGGATAAAAATAGGATGGATCTTTGCCGATGCAGATTAGGAGAGCGCGATAAAGTTAGGCACTGCTTTAAGTGTGTCAACTCGGGCCACGTACAAGCTAAACCATAATGCATGCTCAGGCAGATGTACGGCATACAACACGAAAAAATCTTGAAGATGACAATGAAGATAATCCAAGCAAACATGCACAAATGCAAAACAGCTGACAACTTACTGCCTCAAATAGTCGTCGAATATGAAGTAGATTTCGCGATAATAAGCGAACAATATCCAAGGAAAAGAAGCGGCATCTGGTTTGAAGATGATACCAAAACGGCAGCAATCTGGGTGCCAGGCAATAACACGGCTCAGATCTGTAGTGGCGAAAAATGTAACTGTTTCGTCTATGACTACATCGGCGGTATCACATTGATGAGCTGTTGAAGCGACAAATTGAAGGTGACTTCATAATAGCCGGTATTACTAAGGCGTGTGATTCTTCAATGCCAAAATACGACAACTCGCGTAGAAAACCAGTGTACTGGTGTAACGATCAAATAACGCGTAATAGACAGGCTTGTCTCCGAAGTAGGCGCCAATTCACCAGAGCGCGACGGCGAGAAACTGCAAATGCAGAGCGCGAAGCATATAAAGGAGCTAAGAAAGAACTAGAGCTCTCCATCAGCTACGGCAAGAAGAAAAAATGGCAACAACTCTGCATGGATGTAAACACTGATCCGTGGGGCCTTAGGTACAAATTAGTGATGAAGAAAATTGGTGCGAAGACATTGAGCAGAAATGTGGATGAAAATGAGATGGTGACCATTGTGAAAACTTTGTTTCCATCACACCCTGTCCGGACAGAAGATCAGAGCTCCAAACCAGCCCAAGTCACTCCCTTCACGGAGGATGACCTCAAAGCAGCGCTGGACAGCCTGAACAATAGAAAAGCACCAGGCCCAGACGGAATATCAGCAGAATTACTAAAAGTTATGGTATCGCGCAGACCCCAAGTTCTGCTTAACATGTATAACGCATGCCTCATGGAGGGCATCTTCCCTGAACCGTGGTTCTACAACGCCTAGTGCTTATTAACAAGGCCAAAGGTGAAATAAACACACCGAAAGCATACCGACCACTTTGTATGCTCGACACTGTGGAAAATTGTTGGAAAGACTGCTAAAGCCCCGACTCTTGACGGCATAGCAGAAGCTAGAGGTTTAAGCGACAGCCAGTATGGTTTTGGAGCGAAAGGGTCAACTATTGGAGTTATACAAGAAGTAGTTCAAATACCTTCAGCAACGCAACGGGGAAATCATTATGCAAGACCATTTGTCTTGTTGGTAACCCTTGATATTAGAAACGCGTTTAACAGTGTTAGCTAGAAAAATATTATAGCAGCACTTGAACGCAGGTTTCGGGTTCCGGATTACTTGAGCAAAATGATCCGGAGCTATTTACGAGACCGCACGCTGCTCTATGAAACGAACAGTGGAACCAAAGCAATGATGGTAACTACAGCCCAGGGAACAATTCTTGACTCGGATCTCTGGAATGCCACGTACGATGAAATACTGCATATCGAAATGCCGGATGATATCTTTCTGGTATGCTTCGCAGGCGACGTGGCTGCTATCATAACTGTGAGAAACACGACATAGGCACAACGATGCTGACACTAGTAATGATCCGAACCCAACACTGGTTAGCCACCCAAGGGCTGCAACTGTCATTTAAATTGCCGGCGGAAAAAGTCACACGGAGCTAAGTCAGGTGAATAGGGTGGCTGGTCGATGGTATTTATCGTGTTTTTTGCCTTATAATCGTGGCCTGATGAAAAGGCGCGCTATCATCATGAAAAATCCACGAATTATCAGCCTAAAGTTCCGGCCGTTTACGATGGATTTTGTCACGCAAACGCTTCAAAACGGTTAAATAGAAGTCTTTATTGACCGTCTGGCCTTCTGGAACGAACTCATGGTGAACCACTCCACGGATAGCGAAGGAAACAGTCAGCATCATCTTGATTTTTGAACGACTTTTTCGAGGTTTTTTCCGGTTTCGGCTCATTTTTTTTTCCAACTATTCCGATGATTGTTGGCTCGTTAGCGTTAGACCCATGTCTCGTCACCAGTTGTGATGCGTCCCATGAACGTGAGATCAGAATTAGCCCGATCCAGCTCTCTTTTTGAAGAAAATTCAGCTCAATCGGAACGAGCCAAGCGGCCACGCTCTGTATGCCCAAATGGTTGACCGACATTAAAAGAGCTGTTTCACAATTGATGTTGAGTTCACGTGATGTCTCTCTAACGCTAACATGATGATTTTCGAGCACGATTTCTTTAACTTTTTTGACGTTATCGTCAGTGCCAGAGGTTGATAGCCGTCCGGAACGAGGCAAGTCTTCAACGAGCGTCTTTAAAGGCTTTGTACCACTCATAAGCCTGAGTATTTGATAAAACAGACTCACCGTACGCCTTCTCCAGCACTCGAATCGATTCGGCACACGAAATTTTGTTCAAAATACAAAATTTTGAGACAAACTCTTTGTTCAATATATTTTTCCATTGTAAAATTCACCGAGAACTACTGAGGTGGACTGATTAAACCAGCTGCTGTAAACAAACTGGTTGACAGATCGTGCTAATTTTTGGCATAGTAATTAAGGACAGTCCTACCAACATACAGAAAGGAAACATAAAAAATACTTAGCGCGGGCAATTTAAATGACAAGTTCCGGGTACTTTATTGTTTGAAGGTATAAGTACACAGAAATCGGTCAAATACTAAGGTATTAGACTTGACTACAAATTGACCTTCGGAGCACAGATTCAGTACGCCACTCTAAAGGCTGCCAAGGTAACTGCTTCCTTAAGCATTAATATTTATTATATTATTTTTATTATTGTTATTAATATGTATTATTGTTATTAAATTTATTATTTTTGTTATCGTTATTGTAATTGGTTACAGTCACATTACAACATAAAAAAAACTAGCTCTTGCTGTGTGCGGTTGTCTTAAACGAACGGTGATCATATACATACTCACTCTCCTATTTGAGATACTTCGATGAGCACAGTGTTCTTAAAAAGTCTTAAAAATTTTTCAATTATTCTTACATTGCTAAATTCACTTGATTGAACAAAAAATAATTACAAAGCGTCGTAAAGTTTCAACTGGCGATGATGTAGCCATTATGCTGGACCACATCAACAGGTATTATGTACAGACTCCAGTAACAAAAAAATATGCCAACTGTAAAGGAAATCATTCTTCTACCGAATTGACTTGTCCATGCCGCCTTTCCTATATAAATTTGCTTTCAAAGCGTTCGTCGGCACGAACTAGAAGAAGCAACCTGGATGCATACAACAACACAACAAAACGTACCGTTTCAAATGTTCCAATTTAACATACCCCACTACACTGTTTACAGACGCGTTAGGACGGAAAGTAGAGGTGGTGGTGTTGCTATTGTTGCTAGCAATAAATTAGTACATGACAAATTTCTTGCATCAAAACTCATGGTATTGAAACTGTGGGCATACAAATAAAAACTAATACAATACTAGCTGAAAAATTTATTCTGCATACTTTGCTGGCCACACTGCAAAATGTCTTACTACCTCATGCAATTTATCTGGGGACCGAAATCACATAAAAAACTTATACAAAAGTGATCTACTTAAAATCTCAAGCATAAGTGCAAACTTTTTAGTTTGCGATGACTTTAACTCTCATCATAGTGCTTGGAACTGTACTCGAGCTAATTTCTGGGGCAATATTCTGAATGAAATTTCAGACGTAGGAAAATTCAACTTATTGTTCCCCGAAGATCCCACATACATACCAGCGTGCTATAAGTCCAAAGCCTCTAAAATAGATCTTTGCCTCACTAAAATTCCTAATCAGATTACTAATCCAATAGTTGTCAATGACATCTCGTCTGACCACTTATCAGTGGTCATCAAATACTCGACTAACTTTGTGCTTAATGAGAAAACCCATCCAATATTTAGCAAAGGAAACTGGGAACTATTTAAAAGGATTATCTATGGTAATCTTATAGCAGAAGACTTAGGTTGCCATAATTCACCAGCTTCGACTTTTGACATCGACTATTTAGTTAACTCCTTTACAAAAATAGTCAACTATGCCTTTCTTAAGGCAGTTCCCCAAAAACCTATGCCATGTACAAAGCTAAAGCTTCCAAACCACATATCTGAATTGTTTAAAATAAGAAACATTCTTCAAAGGCAATGGACCAGGTCATGGGCATCACTTTTAAAAGCAAAATGTAACCATTTAAATCATATAATACGTATAGAATTATTTACTACTAATAATAAACATTGGAACAAAAAACTATTGTACAAAAACTAAACAAATGCAGTAAACCCTTTTGGAATACAACCAAAGCAATTAAAAAGAGAAAAACAAATTATACCCTGCCTTTACAATGCTGATGCAGCTTTCGTTTCTGGAAAAGAAAAAGCAAATATTCGTGCAGATGTCTTTGAACAGAAGCATAAACTAACATCTTCTTACTCAAACTCAGAAACGACAGACCATGTTAAAGTATCTATGGAATCTGTTGCCGCAAACCACAATAGTAATCCAGAAATTAGTAATGTGTCTTAAACTGAAATTATTTGTATAATTAAATCTCTCCTAACAAGAAAATCTCCGGGAAATGATGGAATAAGCTATATTTGCCTGAAAAATCTACCAAGTAGCGCTATTAAATATCTAGTAGATCTATTACATTCGACACTGTCTGGCACAGCCACATACCTTATTAAAATAATACATAATTGCTTAACCGATCGTGTTTTTTACATTGATTTGGATGGTACTCAATCTTCGCAGCGACACATAAGTGCCGGCGTCCCACAGGGCTCCGTTTTAGGACCAATACTATTCAATATCTATATACATGACATCCCACAAGTAACCAATTGTGTGCTTTCATTATTTGCTGACGATGCAGCTGTGTATAGTGCTGGTCTACTATATAGTGATATGGAAATTGCCTTGCAAAGTTATCTAAATGAATTAGAGGTAAACTACAAATGGAAAATTAAAGTTAATCCTAAAAAAACTAACGCCATCCTTTTTACCAAAAGAAGGAAATCTTGCTATCTTCCTGATGGATTGTTAAAACTTTATGATACACCCATACAATGGGCTGATAACATACGTTATTTAGGAATACATTTTGACAAGAAACTGACTTTTAACTTTCATATTGGATTTACTATGAACAAAATTAATAAAACCATTTGTATCTTATACCCACTAATAAATAGGAAGTCAAAGTTATCAACTCCCTATAGACTGATAATCTTTAAAACCATCTTTAGTCTAATTTTAATGTATGGGTCTTCTATTTGGGGAAGTTGTGCATCAACATATATAAAGAAATTTCAAGTATGCCAGATTAAACTTTTAAGACTATTATTAAACCTACCTTCATATAACGGCAGGCGTACGAACTGTCCATCAATACTTAAATTCATAAAATCTCTCGTTCTAGTTATTTAGTTCTAAGTTAGCATTTAAGTCAATATTAAGATTTCCTTTTCCCTAGTTTTTCCTTGCTAAATTAAACAATATTGTTTAATACGTAAAGCAAATATTAAGTCAATAACGACATATTATGTACATATTTCAGTTGAAATCATCTGCTAAACTCTGTATATATAATTAAATCATGTATCATCAGCTTTAGTGAAAAAAATGTATATAAGTATAAACAAAAGGGAATAAAGCACACATAAAATAAAAAAAATTATATAAAATTATGCACAGGCGAAGAAAAAAATAAATCAATGAATAAAAATAAAAAATGGAATCAAAACCAGCGTCCCTTAGCTTGGGTACTTTTTGGAATGCTCGGAATTAAGCAATTGTTATTTTATTAGACTGCATAGACATGTGCTTAAAAAGAAAATTAGAACGAACAATACTTTGATTTCATCATTTGCTCGGGTGCCAATTATCATTGTATCATTATAATGTTAACAAATCAGCACTATGTGCACTATTTATGTCACTGTGAGTCCGTCCGTCTAACACCAGCACGATGTGCTTCGATGGGTGTCAGACTCAGTCTAAACTTAAGGTAAATTTTATTATCCAAAGCAGTCCAGCACAGTTCTTAATAATTTGCTGTGTACCGCGTTTCCTTCGCTTTATTTTGCACGCCGTTATATCGGTATTACTTAGCCTGTCACAGTTCCTCTATTGAAAGCTTTACCTTTCCAGCGTTTCCCAACTGTTACCATAACTTACACAAGTGACATGCCACCACCGAATAACCGAGATATTCTGTTTGCCACATATGCCGATGACAGTGCAATTATGGCCTCTTCCAAATGTTCCTCTAAACCCAATGCTATTCTGCAGGAATATCTAACTACTTTAGAGGACTGGTTCAAACGTTGGATCATCACAGTAAATTAACATAAATCTGCTATTGTGACGTTCAACCTTAAGCGAGATTCATGCCAAAGTGTTTACCTCAATGTTGCTCCCATTTCAACTAAACAACATCACAATTATCTAGGCATGCAAGTATATAGGAAACTGACTTGGACAGAACGTATAAAGAAAACTTACGTAAAGTGCGTTGAAAAAATTAAAAAACAAGTTAGATAATAAAAAGCAAAAACAAATTCAGCTTGAGAAACAAAGTGCAGTTGCAAAGCAGTAATTGCTCATACAAGGTTATCTGGCAACCAGTTATGTGGTACAACGTAAAACGCATCCAAGCAATGCAAAACAAAACCATGCGTTTCGTAATAGGTGTGCATGTCCGAGTCTCCCAGCTACACCGAGATCTAAACGTTCCCTTTGTGGGATTCTATAATCTTCCACAGCAGTAGATACAATGACCGACTGTTGCTTCAAATCCCCAAGCAAACGCTATTGCCAGAAGCCACTAGAAGAAGACTGAAGAGGCTCCATCCACATGAGTTTAAGGATCGGGGAATCTAACTAAAATAGATTATTTATTAATTGTTATATTAGTCATTGTCAAATAGTAGTAATTTTTGTTAGCTACTTAAGTCATTGCTAAATATCGTCTTGTTTTCTAATGTTATATTGTACTTAATTTGTAAAATATTGTCAATGTACGAAATTCGTCTGCCACTGTTGTATTTACAAATAGCAATTAAAACCCCTCATATATAATATATATAATCACCATTATGAGAGGTTTTAATTGCTATTTGTGAATATTACAGTGGCAGACGAATTTTGTACATTGACAATATCTTACAAATTAAGTATAACATTAGAAAACAAGCCGCTGCTGCTGCTGCTTCGACTTGCGATATTGACCAAAAGCAGAAGCAAGCAAAATCATAAAGTTTAAAATTACGACTGCTGCTGCTGCCAATGATCATTTTCTGCAGTTGCTTCGACTGCGATTTCCGATTTTTTTTTGGAAGCACAAGCAGAAGCAATAGTTCATATTGAAAAGTTGCAAACAGTCTAAGCTGTGAAAAGTACAAATTTTATAACTTTTGCTACTTCGACTGAAGTAATTTAAACACTGATGGTACGCATCCTCAGAAGCAATGAAAAGTTCTCTTACATGAAAACCTGTGCCGTACAGTTTTATAGATGCGGGATCTCATATCATCTGTATATGGTGACGCAATGGAATTTGGAAATTATGACAATTCTTGGCTTTATGATAGAGCTAGTTTAACCGCATATAATGATCAGGCAGCAATAAATGCTGAAATTCTGAAGAATGTTCCAGGAGCTAATGTAGAGTATACCTCTATGAACAGATTTATGGAACAAAAACAATCCAGTTGAATGTTTAGAATCCTTGAGCACTCCTGGGCTGTCAGCTCATAAGTTAAATTTAAAAGTCGGCGTACCTATAATGCTGCTTAGAAATTTAAGCCCGCCAAAACTGTGAACGGTACTAGGTTTAATGTGAAAAATTTACAACCAACTGTGATAGAAGCAGAGAATTTAACAGGTTGCAGCGCAGGAGAGAGTATTATCATAAGCCGTATTCCTCTTATTTCAAACAATTTTCCGTTTACTTTTAAACGAGTTCAGTTTCCAGTGAGCCTATGTTACGCTATGACTGTTAACAAAGCCCAAGGCCAGAGTCTGAGTGTTGCGGGCGTATATTTTACTAAAAGCTGTTTTCCACACGGTCAACTTTATGTGGCTCAGTGTTAACAACGCCAGGAAACTCTATGATTTAATCCCTGATAGCTCTATATGTAATATAATATACAGGGGATACATCCTTTCTGTTACAATAATATAATGTCGTACAGTCAATGTACGAGGGTCTATCAACAAGTACTTAGCCTCACCGCCCGATGGCGCTGCTATTACAAAAGAGTGTTACCATCGTGCAGTACATTAATTTAGTAGCCTACTGTCAAAGTGCTTAAACAGCGCCAAATACACCAGAGACGAATTACGGACCGATATTACTCTTTTTCCATATTTGTAAAACTGACCGATACGCTCGCTTCCAAAGGCTATCAAAACAAAACTAATGAAGGGAATTGAATAAAACTTTGACAGTATGCTACTAAAAGAATGTACTGCATGATGGTAACACTCTTTTGTAATAGCAGCGCCATCGGGCGGTGAGTCTAAGTACTTGTTGAATGACCGTCGTAATGGCGTGTGCCAATAACATCAAAACTGAAGTCCACGCGAACGATGTCTCACCAGCTATTAGAAATATATAAGTAACCAATCGACCGCATTCTAGAAAAGAATATGTCTTTTTTGTTTAAGTGCTAATAACTTGTCTGTAAACAAAGTTCTCTGTAAGAACTCTACTATTGCACACAAAATTAATCTCTCGTCACGCTATGTATGCAACGAAAATATAACAATAATAACACGGCATCACACAACAAATAAGCATTGAGCAATTGAAGAGAAGAGAGTGGCACACAAACTCTATTCACCGATTCTACTGCACTCACACATCAACGGCTGTGTGTTACTATTGTTATTATAAAGCGGTAATCTTTAACACCTTTTTATACCTAAACCTCTGGGCCCCATCCCATACAAACCACCCATTTGAATTCATGTTCTTATTACTTAGAAAAACTTTTTTGTTTTTGTTCTATCGAACTGAAACTTGGACACTATCAGTTTACAAGACAGGCGCAGGACATTAGTCAGAAGCAGCCGAATCGGACCACTAGGAGGGTAACTCCCATGCAAAACACCCATTTAAATTCTGCGTCTTTTTTGTCCTATTGAACTATAATATAGATACTTTAAATTTCTAATAAATGTCCACGAATTGCGTGAATTTCAAAGCCCTTGAATTACTGCATCGTGTAGCTCCCATACAAACCCAAACCCAAATTTATTAGAAAAACTTTTTTGTTTTTTGTGTTATCAAACTGAAACTTAAAACAGTATAAGTGTCTGACCGATATTCAACAGCCGTATAGATTTCATGATCCTTGGATTACTGGATCGTAAAGCGCACATACAAATATTTCGGACTCAGTGTTGAAATGCTCTATGTGTACTGACTATACCCTAAACATGAATCAAATCAATAACTAAATATTTCGGAATGCTCTAGAACAGAGCGTAGGCAAAAAAGTTTTTTAGGAGGTGGATGAAGAGTATATCAACTTCGGCATAGGAGAAGTTTAACGTCTTTTTACTTGTTTTGAGTATCTTTTTACTCAACGGCATACTTCTTGTACAAAGTCGCGCGGGCACAGCTAGGTTCTTAATAAAATATATTTACAAATTTTTTTTTTTATAAAACAAAAACAAATGAGAAACTGCGTGAAGAATATAAAATCGCAATTTATACAATAATAAAACAAAAAGAAAACAAGACAATAACATTTCCTGCGCTAGTAATGGCACTTCCATCACTGTAAATTTGATTGTTGTTTATTTGGTGAACAAAAACAAGAAAGACACAACAATATAATTTTTAAATACTATTTTCTTTTCACTTCCAAAGCAACTTATTTCATTGTTCTTTGTTTCTTTTTTTGTTTTTGTTCAGAAAATAATTACATACCTTTACTTTGTTTTTCCGTTCCACACATACGCCCATTCACTTGAAAGATATCGCATTAAGATGATTTCGCCATCAACTTATCAAATGTTTCTTCAAATGCAAAAATGAAGACAGAGAGGTCTGAAGAAAATCAAAATGTTTTGATTTTCATCAAACATTTAATCAAATGCAAAATCAACATTTTTATATCGACTTTTTTTGATACGATAATACTTTCGATTGTATACTTATTTTGGGACTATCGATTAAGTCCCTTTTAGACGGTCAGTTCAGTCTCAGTTCATTATTGACTCGAAATCCGCATCGAAAACCGAAACGATAACAAAAAATGTAGTAATGTCTCAGCTTATATGTCGGTCCATTTAGATGACATATCGATAAAAGTAAACAAATGCAAAAGGTGCAAGAAGGCGTCGTTGACTTCTCAACGAACCACGAGGTATGGCGAACCACGATTTTACTCTGGAACTCATTGAAATATATCCATCAGTTATGATATTATCACTTTCAATTATTCATAAAATTCGCTGGTTCTCCCCTTTGGGAGAGTTGCAAATAAAAATATAGTTATAAAAAAAAAAAAAACTTTTATTTATTTACAAGATTAGATTATATACATTTGTAGTTATTTATAATATATAACCTAAGTTTTAAGAGTAGGCCTTCGACTCAACAAAAAAAAAAAAAAAAGTTTTTTGTTAAAGTTAATGCATATGTCTATTGATTTTGGGCGTACTGATACTCTTTCTGACGCTCCCGACAATATTGATCATCACATTGTATATTTGGTTTAATTTAATTTTTAATAAATATCTGTGGCAGCAAATCGAAGTAGTATTTGGCGAAATGAGTCTGGATGAGTTAATGTCTCAAATGAAGTCCAATAAAATATGCACTTAACTTTATTTTCTTATCGGTAAATAATAACTTTGAAATGTTTTTGTTCATATTTATTTACAGTATGTAAATAAACAGTGTTCAGTGTTGTACAAAAACTCTGAAACGACTGACAACACTGAGATTTGGACGATCATGTAAAAACAAGCATTTTGTTAGGCCTTTTTAGTTTTTTTTTTTTTTTTCTTTAAAGCCATTGGAACTATCGATAAATTAACACACCACCAGCCTGAACTAGAAATGGTGGATTGTCGCCATGATGAAATAAGAACACCATTAGAACTGATAAACTTGCCTACCGGCAATAGAAAACTCTACCATCAGGGTTAGGAAATAATAAAACAATGGGATACATCTGTGGCTACAAGTCAAAGAAGCTTATGTTGAAAATTGAGTTTCAAAGTTATTATTTACCGCTCCAAAACATTTCACTTTATAAGTTTTTTGTTTAAAACAGTAATGCATGTCAAAATATCTTAAATGGAGATACATGGCAACATTCATTTCATTATTTTTCGACATATACTACTTCGATTTGCTGCCACAGATATTTATTAAAAATAATCTCATATTTAAGTTTATACCGATAAGAAAATAAAGTTAAGTGCATATTTTATATGGACTTCATTTGAGACATTAATTCATCCAGACTCATTTCGCCATCATCTTCATTAGCATAAACATTGTCATTATTCGTAATTTGCTCTGGAGCCTCATATGCTAACCGCAATCCTGCCGTTATGTTGCTTCGAAATGTAGTTGCTGCTCTGTACGTTGGCAAATTTTCAGAAACTAATTCAATTCCCCAATCATTTGTATCATGCAACGGCGCATCTTCATTAGCAGCTGTTACATCTTTCTCAATTGATTTTGGGCGTACTTGATACTCTTTCTGACGTTCCCGACAATGTTGATCATCACATTGTATATTTGGTTTAAGGGTCATGCGTGGAAAGAAATCATTCAACGCGTTATAACCCAAATAGTCAGATACCTCACCAAAATTAAGCAAATATTTTAAAGTATTCTGTACCAGCATACCAGCAATAATTCCCATTGTTGTGGGTAACGATGCAGCACAAACGCCTTCACGTTTTAATGTGCTTTCATTTATGTTTTCTGCAACGACCAGCGGTGGAGCACACGCAAAACATGCCGTATCACCGGGTCGTATATACTGTATATGACCCGATACAGCATTCTCAGATACTCCTGATTCAAACCAATTTAGACCCAATTCATTACAAGCAGTATTAATAGCCATTCGAGCCTCAAAGTTATCCACGCAACTCAGTACAATATCGACAGGAGTATTCGACTTTATGCCACCGTGTCGAATTGTGTCAAGGAATTTGTCAAAATACTCTACTGTGGTTATATTAAAATTATGTGTTTCTATTCGTACATCCGGGTTGATTAAACATAGTGAATGTTGCGCGGCCGTCACTTTTGAGAGGCCAGCTTGATCGGGCGTAAAAAATAAGCGATTCATATTAGCTAATTCTACTTTGTCATAGTCGAAAAGTATCAGTTTGCCGATACCACATCTGGAATATTTAGGAACATAAGATTATTAGAAACAAATACAAATATTTCACCGTTTATACCTTGTTAACATCTCCGCAGTGACACTACCAACACCGCCCACGCCGACTACTGCAACTGTTTTAATTCGTATTCTTTCATATTCCTTAACAATACCTATACGCTGCAAAGCCATAAGTCGACTGTAAGGGTTTGAGTCCACTACTTCAGCAGACATCTTCTCGATGCGTTCACGCACTGCGTGTGAGTGACTTTTATGTCGTTCCAACTCCTCCTTCAAATGGGCGATCTTAGCCTGAAGAATTTCAATAGCAGACATTGTTTTGGTTTGCTTTGATAAAAAAAAATGTAAGCGGATGGTTAAACAGCTACTTCAGCCTTTTGTTAACGTGTCACTTTCAGCACACTTCGAGATCCACGTACATAGATAGATGTTAGTTATTTCCAACAACTAGCGTTTCGTCTTAGGAACTGTGGTGAGATTCTAGCCATCAATTAAGCAACACTGCGACCCATCCAAATTTGCCATGGCCACCCTGACTGACTGTCGTTTTTGTGTATGAGTGGAAATTGAACTTTTCATAATTTTCTATAATGGGACCCTGACACGGTCATGCATTAGCATCAGTCATTTATCATATTGTTTGTGAAATAAGTATGTATGCATGTCATGTACGAATCATGACAAGATATCTATCTAATCGATTTAGATGCGAGTCATTTTCTCAACGCTCTCTTCCATCACCATTATTCTCTCTTCGACCATGCTGTCTCATTTACGCCTTCACGAAGTAAGTACGTGTGAAAGAGGTAAGTGCTTACTTTTATGAAATATTTGGAATGAACAGACGTCCGCTCAGAACGTCTTGTGAAATATTTGCGGAGTGCCGACGGCATGTTTCAATGAATTTATTTTTTTTTTATTTCCAGTAAAATTCAAACATTTCACATACAAAAAAAAAAGCAGAAACTTTTAATGCATCAATTATTCATTATATTTCATATAGAGGAAGTTTTAACCAGAGAAGGTACAAATCGCTATGAATATTACGACCGTCATCGACATTGTAGTCCGCAAATCTGCTCACTTCGAAAAATAACAAGAAATGAACGATCGTCATGCTTGTATGAAGCATGATGAACACACGTATTCGAAATGGATGGTACATGAACCTATAAGAATAAGAAGCTAAAAGACGTGTCAATGGTGGTGTTTTGCGTTTCATCAAATGATTTGATAAAATCAAAAAGTTTTGATTTTTCTTCAAACCACTCTCTCATTTTTGCATTTAAAAGCTATTTTATGTGTCGCTGGCGAAATCAACACATTATTATGAAATCCTTGTTGTGAATGGACTAGTGTGCTAATTGTGGAAGTGTTGTTGCTAATAAAATTTTATTATCTAAATATTTTATTATTATTTTGTTTTGTATGCGATTTTGTTTTTATTTTTCTTATTATTCATTTTTTTTATTTTACTTTAATTTGATAATTTATATGTTTGTGATAGTATAACATAACTAGAATAATTAAGAGATCAGGCTACATTTCCTATGCTACTTAAATATATGTATGTATATACAGGATATAAAGAGTATGTTATTGAACAATAAGTTTCTAATGGAAAAAATGGAGGGATAAATTTTCTTATTATATATTACGGCATATTGTTTGTTTTTAAAAGAAAAATTTAATTTAGCATTAAAATGGAAATGAATAAAGAAATTTCATTTTTTTCAGTGAAGCATACCAGCCATTACCTTCTCTGTGGAAGACAACAAGCAAGCCGTACATTCCCTGTGTGCACTCACTCGCCGTCTTTAACGAAAACTAACTAAACTACTAAAAACTAAAAGCTTTCCATTTCACGAACGAAATTGACAATAGTCGATGGATAATGCATCCAACAACAAAAAGCTCGATTTGAAGATCGATTTGATGTGTGTGTTTGTACCTCTACACGTCAAAAAGCTTTCGCTTTCGCAAAAAGAGAGTGATTTGAAGAATGATTTGATGTGTGCATTCCTAGCTTTACGCGTTTTAAAATTGCTCATTCTCTATTTTGACATCACATTTAAATCAATGTGTGTATTATACTCTGGAAAGCACTCACGGTTGAATCGTTTTCATAATTTACACAATTTATCGCTAAAGTTATGTTTAACAAGTTTAATTAAAAAATGCATTGCGCAGTTGAAAATTGTTAAAATAAAAGGATTTTCAAAGAGAACAATATAACATTTTTTCATTTCTAAAGAACAAACAAATGCGGTTAAAATTTTGTGGCAGAAATGATCCATTGAGTGAATATCGGAAAGAAATATTACTTTAGAAACGAAGACATAATAGACAAAGTCCAACGCGACCTTGATAAGATTGTATATGAATCGAATATAACGTTTATTTTGCAACGAAATAATTTTTATTGTTAGGAATACCACGAAAACTGAGAAGAAGGTGCTGTGCCGTCAATTCCGATCACTAATGGAATTGAAATTCCAGATCGCGAATGTCAAAGTTATCATACTTACGGCTACGTTCTTAGTTCCAGTGCACATTGCAGTAAAGATGGACTGAGAAGTGAAGGTGGATTCCATGACCATCCTAATCGCCAGGAAATCAAATATAGACTTCGTAGTCATCTAGGACACAATTTATCGTCAGAAGGAAACACATTGGAAGATAGCACTTAGGATTTATCAGTGCCATTAGTGTCTTTGACAGGTAGTAAAGAAATGTTCTTCCAGTAAAAGACTCAGGTGACATAACCGATTTGGAGTCAGATGCACTTGAAAATTTTGCTGGGTACATCTGCCGCAGGTTGAAAGACTGCCTGGACTCAAATGATGTACTGTGGCTCCATCGAATAATCGGACAAGGGTTGTGATTATAATTTTAATAATAAAATGGGTAAATTTCTTATAAAATTTCTTTTTTTTTGAATGTGTATTTATTGTCCAACATCTAATCTTTAATAACAACAACAAACAATAAAGCAAGAATAACGGGGAAATTCATGATATTAACAAAAAAGCCATTTCTAAGTGCGCAACGAATAATCGGACACTAAATTTAACTTAAAAAAAACAAACGTTTTAAAAATTAAACTAATATTTTGTCGCATAGCCTTTAGCTTTCAAGAGTGCTTGTAATCTTCTTGGCATTGATGCCATCAATTTTTTGCATAATTCAGGCTGAATAGAATACCATGCCAGCATCAATCCATCTTTTAAGTCTGCCATTGAGTTGAATATTTTTCGGTACACTCCCTTACCGAGTTCTTCCCACAGATGTTCAATAACATTGAGATCCGGACTCTGGGCAGATTTCTGCAGCAGTTTGGCGCAGTTATAGATCAACCGAAGCTTTGCTACTTCCAAAGTATACTTGGGATCATTATCTTGATAAAATAAAAAGTTACTTAGAATGTTTAGCTTTTCTGCACTTTGTTTAACATTCTCTTTTAAAATGTTGAGGTAGACAAATTTATCCATTCTACCATCTATGAAATGCAAATTACCGACCCCAGCACTGGGAATACAGCCCCAAACCATTACAGAGCCTCCTCTATGCTTAAAAGTGGGCTTGGTGTTTTTGGGTAAAAAGTCTTCGTTTGGCTTCCTTCAAATATACACCTTGCCATCTGATCAATGCAAATTAAATTTGCTTTCATCAGTAAAAAGAACCTTTAAATTAAAAGTTAGAAATGTTTTTAAGATAAAAAGTAATGATTTACCGTATTCCAAAAGTCTTCCTGGTTCAACAAATATTCTTTCGGAAATTTCACTCTTAAAGCTTTGTTCTTTTGGCTTATAAATGGTTTCTTCTTTGCCACTCTTCCATGATAATCCTCTTTGTGTTGCGAATTGTATTTAAGGAAACATCTTTTCCACTCATGTTTTCCACAGAAGTTTGCAAATCCTTAGCGGTTTTAAAGGGATCTTGTTTTACTTCCCTCAGAATTGATAGCTTCTCTCTTATACTAAGTATTTTACCCTGCCCCTTTCTACTTTTGTAATGCAATATTTGCTCATTTTGATATCTGTTTATGATATCGTGGACAGTAGATTTCCTTTTTCCAACAATTTCAGCAAGTTCTCTTAGTGTTTTCCCTTCACCATTTAATTTTAAAATCAATTGCCTTATTTCCAACGATGCTTGATTACCATTTGGAGCCATTTCAAAATAATACTTCTAAATTGCAATTTCTTGTTATTAAATGCAAATTTGAAATAAAATTAAACAACAAAAATCAGCAAGGAGTACATTTCTAGAGAATAACGGTATTTTTTTTTTGCTGCATGGGATATTTTTACTGAATTATATATTTTAAAGATCACAGATTCTAAAAATGATTATCAGAATATCCCATCACGTATAGTTATTTTTCTCGGAGTGGCCATTCAGTTTTTGTCCAATGCAGGTGTCTGGCTCTGCTGTCCCATAAGCACAGAAAGCAAGGGTATTTTGTATAACCTCCCTGTTGACCCAACAACATGGTTAGTATTTTGAAGTCTCCGCAAACCATCCATTGATGTTCTTGATATTTGATTTTCTCAAGAATCGTAGCCAAGTCATTATAGTTTTCTTTCATGTGAACCGAATGACCCACAGGAAGAGATGCAAATACATTGCCATTATGCAGTAAGACAGCTTTGAGGCTAGTTTTCGAAGAATCGATAAATAGGCGCCATTGTGATGAATGATATTCTATTTTAAAACTCCTCATGAGTCCATGGACATCGTCACAATAAACCAGATTGCTCTCTTTGGAGAAAAACTGGTGAATCCTTCTCTCGATGCCTGTACCACGAAAATGAAGTCCCAGGTGACAGCAATTTTTTGTTTTTCAGCCTTGATTCTTAGCAGTTCGGCTGCATCTTTTGAAAGTCCTAAGTCTCTTACTAGGTCGTTCAGCTCACTCTGAGAAAACAGTTGAGGTCCCTCGTCAACAGGAAAATACGGGCTAGATTCGACCTGGGAAGCTGATGTGTCTGATTCTTCTGACTCACACAGGATATCATCTCAATTAGAAGGTGGCTGTGGAACTGGTATTTCAGGGCCATGGGGTACTGGACGAATAGCTGAATCAAGGTTAGAATAAAATATTTTCTTTTTATTTTTTGTATTAAATCCTTTTACATCTACTGTGCAGAAGTAGCAGTCGGTTGTATGACTTTTCTGTTCACGCCATATCATAGGGATGCCAAAATGAAACGAATTTTTCTTGCCCTTAAACCACAAGCGAAGATCTTCCTCACATCTCCTGCACACTTTATGTGGAGCCCATGCTTTGTCTTGATCTCCAAGTTTACATTTGAAATATGCAAAATAAACTTTTTTCACGAACTCACTTATGTTTCTTTGTTGTTTTTTCACTGTGTATTCACCACAAATGTAACAAAAGCTATCTGGAGAAATAATACAACTTCTATGAGCCATGTTCCAGAAAGAATAACACAAAAATACAATATAATAAGATAGCACAGTAGCGTTCGAATGCTTGATGTGTACTGATTGTAGTATTAAATCAACTTAGAGCGAGGTACTGAATGAAGCTTGTTGAAACATGTTCTAATTCAAAAGCAAGTTGTTTACGAGTATATTTATTCTTAGTACTCTAGATAACAAGTCAAAACATGCTCAACCTCACCACTAATAAATTTATTTAGCCTTTCGTATTAGTAATATTAATTTTACGCTAACTACGAACCAAAACTTGAGTATGGCAAAAAAAAAATACTATGACGTGATGGATTTTTTTTTTGTATTTTTTTCGGTATTGCCACGTGAAAATCTATAAGAAAATATATAAAAACCCTATGCAGTTTTTTCGTTGCGCACTTAGAAATAACTTTTTTTTGTTTTATCATGAATTTTCCCGTTACTCTTGCTTTATTGTTTTTGTTGTTGTTATTAAAGATCAGATGTTGGACAATAAATATGCAATAAAAAAAATTTTTTTTATAAGAAATTTACCCATTTTATTATAAAAAATTATAATCACAACCATTGTCCGATTATTCGATGGAGCCACAGTAAGTGTTGACGAGTCATCGTATACTAGGGACGATAAATTGAGCGAAGATGTCTTTTTAACCGTTAATGAGTGTCATGGGAAAAATCAATGCGCTGGAAGAAATATTTCAGCAGTTCAATGGCGGATCAAGAAGCTATTCTCTCATTACGTCATACTATAATTCTTGTGAGAGCGAGACCTAACTATAAAATAGTGTCGCCACCTTCTATTTGTTTAACCGCGGCTCATAGCATTGTTTCATACAGTCGAAACCGGTGAAATTGAACATCATTTAATTGCAGTGTTGTTTCATTAATGCAAACTTTTTTCTACTTTTTCCAGTTAAACTTATTCGGTATGTACTGAACCCTGAGTTCTTTCTGTTTACTCATTGTTCAAAAAATTCGCATTCATACTTTCTGTCACAGACAACAAAATAATGTTAATTATCTTACCGTTTTTATACTTACACACATATATTTGTGTGTAAAATGTCAAAAAATTTCCAACCAAAGATCAGCAGCAGTGAAGACATGATACTACATTGCTTGGGTATTTCCAGTAACGGATTCGCAGCGTGATGACTTAATTCAAATAGGTCCCGCTCAAAACCTATAGAAATCTGATGAAAGTTACCCGAAAATCGCAAATAAAAGGCATATTTCAAAATATAATTTTACTCAAGAATTGAGTAACGGTGAAACCCAGCTGCGTAGATGGTTGCAAAGCCATGTAGACTATTTCAATTTGCAGACACAGAAGGTAAAAAAATGGATGCTGTGACTTGAAAGATCTAAGATATTGCAGAGACATGAACAAAGTAAAGGACAGGTGGAGTGCATGTTTAAATGGCATCAAACACAGAAAAACAATTGATCAAGAAAATGAGAGAATGATTAGGAGAACGCAAAATTATTGGTATAACTTTGTATCCTGACATAATCTGGTATTTAGAGCTTATCAAGAATCCCTTAACCTTAATGATAGCGGCAACAGCGGCAATTTTATTGACTTTTTTTAATTAGTATCCAAATATAATCTGACACTACGGTAGCACCTGCAACTTATCAAAGAAAAACAACTTTATCTGAGCCATGACAGCGAAAATGAATTAATTACATTAATGTCTAAATCCGTTATTGACGTAATTATAAACAGACTTAAACAAGCAAGATACACCGCTTTCTTGCTCGATTGCACCAGGGATGTGAACCGTGTTGAACAAATGTCAATAATATTGAGTTTTTGCAATTCATCAACTGGAGCGATAGAAGAACATTTAACATTTAACAAATAAAATATAAGAAGAACTAGAAATATATGTTGCAGATATCCAAAACTGTCCAGGATATAATAACGGAGCCAATATGGTCAGCATTAATAAAGGTGTCAGAACTAGATTACTCAATATTAATCCAAAAGCTTTCTTCCTGCCATGCGGATGCCACAGTTGGAATTTGCTTTTGATAGATAAAGCTAACCCTTCTACAATAGCCAAAAGATTTTTCGGTGCGATCTTGTAAAAACTAAATTAAAAATGACTTTAAAACTGTAGTCTGAAACACGATGGGAGAGTATAGTAGAATTGGAGCAGTAAAATCAATATTTTCACAATTTGAATATCGAATGCGTTAATGACTTGAAAAATAAAATGGAAGATTCCGAAACTCTAAGTGACTGTGAAGCAGTCTTAAACGCAATGTTAACTTTTGAGTTTATTGTTGCAATACACGTGTGGTACGAGATTTTACTTCGTGTGAACAATATTTATTTATTTAAATGCTTATGACAAAGTACTGTCAACTTAAAAGTAAATGAAGTAAAACTAAATGTATGAAATTAATTTAAAATTAGCTTAATTTAATTGATTATGACAAACTATTATCATTACTAAAAAAAAAAAAACAAAATGTACATAATAATTATATGTAAAATAAAAATTAACAATTAAAAAAAAGCTATTATATTTAAATCAAATCATCTCTGACCCGATGGGGTAATTTTTTAAAGCTATGCTCCTTCTCACAGCGAACTGTGGGCAGAGACATTAATCGAACCTGTGAAGAAACAGGATAGGTGAACCAATATGCGACGTCCAGATCATCTAGCCTGTTCTGTGTTCCGAATCCCGAAGGCAGTGAAAGATGATGAAGTTAAGCGCTAAGGGTGAAATCTCATGCGAGAGGACATGATAGAATTTATTATATAAAGTACTAGCGTTAACCGGCGTGCGTTGCTACACCCTCTATGCGTTAATTGGGTGTTTCTTATAAAAAGCTTTGTTGTAAAATGTGTAATTAATAATTTACAATATATTTTAATATTCTAAGCAACTTTAGGAATCATTTGTTCTTTTAAAAAAAATAGGTTCAGTATATTTTGCACCAAATAAAAAAAAAATTTAAAAATGGCATAAAACTATCTATATTTGGACAACAGCGCTACCTACCGGATCCAAATGTAGCAAAGAACCTGACTGTAACTCCATGAGTATAACAAAAAACCAAAAACCATCAAAATTGGTCCAGCCGTTCTCGAGTTTTGCGGGGTCATACTATTTTTTGAGTGCTCTATATCTATCCCGAAGCTGACTGAGGCGAGCCTCACGTTCCGTTGACAATTCTTCATCTCTTGCTGAACGTACTCTTTTGGCATTCACTGTACTACGACCTATGTTCCAACGACGACGTCTTCCAGACATGACTTTTTAATTTCTTGATAGTAATAATCAGACTTAAATAAAAAAAAATCTAAAATCACATTTGAAGAAACTTTGCTGTGTAAACAATGAGAAGCTGGAATATTGTAGTGACAGTAAATGCTTTTTCCATGAATTATAACACTATGCCTACTACATTAATTTTAAAGATAGGCATATAGGTATATGTATAGTGAAAATAACAGTATTTCTGTACTATTTAATGGATGTTATTATAAATATTATAAATATAAACCTTCCTCTTCAATCACTCTATCTATTAAAAAAAATCGCATCAAAATAGGTTGCGTATTTTTAAAGATTGAAGGGGTTAAAGGAAAAAAGCGACTTTGTTTTATAATATGTATAGATAGATATAGAATAGATATGGATAAAAACTCGGAAAGTTCACGTCATCTATTACAGGCATTCTTCTAAAATTGTTAATTGAATGAACCTGATAAGGATATGAAGAACCCGAAAATATCGATGAGGAAAAGGTCGATTGGAAAAACTTTGCAAATAAGTCAGATATTCCAGGGTCATCAAGTAGCATGCAAATCATTTAAAAAAAATGAATTAGGGATAATTCAGATTTGCGTTTAGCATTAACAAAGTTATAAAATTGTCTAGGATTACTTGAAAATTGCAACCTACAGCGAGTAACATAATTTCTGTAGCAACGACTATTAAGGGACGTAAACGTAGATCGTGCAACATGGAATCCTTCAAAATCAAGAGAAGACCCAGATATTTTAAATTTTTTATAGAGTCAAGACTTTCTGTTTTTAGCGTTGGAGAGCTCATGAGTAAACCACGGTGGTTTATAAGATACTTTTTGCGCCTTCATAAGAGGAACACATTCAACAGAGTTCAACGAATCGTAGAAAAGTGTAGTGACATGTTAATGTCGGAACAATTATATAAAAAGGAATAATTAACATGTGTGAGTAAAACATTAAGAAAATTAAAATTTGCCTTTCTGAAACGAAGTCGACGTTCAGGAAGAAATATTGTCGTGACAGAACCATAATTCGTAAGACTCAAAGAAATTTCTAAGGAGGGATAGAAAAGATCTTCAGGAAGGGATAGTGGATGGGATTTTGAAACAACAGAGACAGAGCTATCATTAGTCAACTCTAAATCCAACAACCTGTGAAGGTGATGTACAATACTACAAATGTAAGTATACTATGGCAACCGGTTAAAGTGAACTTGAAAGTTGTTATTCATACATTAAATTCATTTTTTAGCTGGATTCAAGGATTCCTTAATTCAGGATTTTAAAAAAGCGTTGCAGAAGCTCGATTGTTTGTATAAAAAATTGTGTCACAATTTTTGTTTTTTTTTTTATGTTGCAACTAGTTTTAAAATGAATTTAAACTAACGGACAATTTTAATTGGGCTTAGCTATTGCTCATCATTTTGTTTGGGATTGAAGTGATTTGGGTTACTCTAGGAATTTCAGTCTTTTTTTTTTCCAACCACTTGGATCAATAAGACTTGAAGTCTAATTATTTATATGAACACTTAGCTTTTCCAAATGAGTCCTCGCATATTTCCAAATGGTAATTGCGACAGTATCGACGCCAAAGTCATGTTCAATGTCGCTGTTACGGACGAACTATGGTGCATTCACAGCACATCTCAGCACTTTGTTCAGGAACCTTTATATTGACATTACATTGCTGAAACACGAGCAGCTCCATAACTGGATACCATAAGACCATATAGCTATCGCTAGCGCTGTCTGCCTACCCACGATCCAATACATTTCTCTAAATTTTAGTTGAAGTTCTTCTTTTTTTCTTTATATGTTGATGTCCAGAGTCATTCCTAAGTATTTAACAGTATTCTGGTGTGGAATTTGTACGCCATTTATATACAACTAGCGTTACCCGGCATGCGTTGCTACACCCCTATGCGTTATTTGGGTGTTTCTTCTAAAAAGACTTGCTGGAAAATGTGTAATTATTAATTTACGTGAATGTACAAAATATTTTTTATTATTCGATTATAACCTAAGCCATTTGTGCTTTAAAAAAAAAAATTACAATATTAAAATCGGTTCAGTATATTTTGCGCCAAATGAAAAAAATGATATAAAACTATCTATATTATGGTAAACTACCATTTACTATTATTATATTGTATGTAATTCTTTATTGTTAATAATCGGATAATAAATTCTTGTTTCTTGATACACGAGCGTCGTACTTCTTTCCCTCCAAGAAAAGCTAAAAACGGAAAATCAAAATGTCGTCACGCAGAGTCACTCAGACTCCTCATGTGCGAGTGAGACAGATGCTCCAGAAAACAGCGTCAGGTAGCGCTGAGCTAGGTTTCCACAGTACTCCCCCTCCAGTGATGACGTCACGAATCCGAAAATCGAACCCGGAACTTCTTTTCATACGTAAGTGGTATATTGCATTGCGATTCCCCTTGGGTGTCATCGTTCGCAAGAAATGCTGGTTTGAGCCGATCCACCGATACAGCAACTTTCTTTCCGCCTACCTCTGACTCATACGATCGGTCGGTCTGCCGTTGGAGAATCTTGTAAGGACCAGTGTACGGTGGCTCGAGGGGACACTTGACTCCATCTGTTCGGATGAATGCGTGTGAGCATGTGTCAATACCTTTCAACACAAATTTTGGTTGATATGATGAGCAGTCGGAATTCTTCTCATGTGTTCACGAAAACTTATTATAAAATTTGCAGAGGTTGGTGTGGCATCCATGTCATCGAAAAATTCATTTGGTAAACGAATCGGTGCTCCATATAGCATCTCAGCAGCAGATGACTGTATATCTTGCTTAAAACAAGTTCGAAGCCCAAAAAGCACGGCTGGAAGAACTTGAGGCCACGGAGTATCAGCATTACACATAAGCGCCGCTTTAAATGATTGATGCCACCTTTCAACTAACCCATTTGACTGCGGATGGTAACTGGTCGTGTGAATGTGTTTGCTACCAACAAGATTCGCTAATTCTTTAAACAAAGCAGACTCAAATTGAGTGCCTTGATCCGTGGTAATGGTTTTCGGTGTTCCAAACAGTGAAATCCATTGTGACCATTGTGTGCGATGGTTTCCGCCGTTATGTTGGTAATTGGAATAGCCTCTGGCCATCGTGTAAAGCGATCAATCATGGTTAGAGAGTACCGATAGTTTTGTTGAAAAGGCATAACCACGAGATCTAAGTGCACATGATCGAATCTGCCATTTGGAACGATCATTTTATCCGGTACCAGATGTTTATGTCTGCTGATCTTCGCGCGTTGACATGGTAAGCAATTACGGCACCAGTTAACAACATCATTGTTCATAGATGGCCAAACAAACTTTTGCCGCAATTGACGTAACGTCGACCTGCCACTCGGGTGCGATAAGCTGTGAACAGAAGTAAAAAATTTGATTTCGTAACGAATTGGGTACATACGGTCGAACACTTTCAGTTGAAACATCGCAATAGAGTGAAACGTTACTGCCGTATCGAATTCTCTGCAACTTCAAAGACGTTGTTCCTTTCAGCAAGTCTTCCAACTCGTGATCGATTGCCTGTGCTTCCTCGATCTGCTCTAATATAATAGCCATCGGCATGTCGATTTCGCACAATCTAGAAAAGGCGTCTGTAACCATGTTATGTGCACCTTTCACATGCAAAATTGTACTAGAAAACTGCGAAATGTAATTTAACTGGCGAAGTTGACGGGGTGATGCCTTCTCAGGCCGTTGCTTGAAGGCGTAGACCAGCGGTTTATGATCGGTTTTGATTATGAACAACCTGGCCTCTATACAGTGCTTGAAGTACTTAATGGCTTCAAATATTGCCAATAGCTCCCGATCATAAGCACTATCATTTTTCTCCGCATTGCTCAACTTCTTAGAGAAAAAAAACCAAGTGGCTGCCAAATATCATCAACTTCCTGCTCAAACGCCGCCCCGATCGCCACATCAGAAGCATCGCACACCAAAGCAAGCTTTGCATTTGGAGATGGGTGTGAGAAGAGTGCTGCGTCCGCCACACTACTTTTACAAGCATTCGTTCGGTAGTTCAATCAATTTTGCGCTGATCATTTTTCTTGACATTCCTCAGCAGTTCAGGCAAAGGTGCCTGTATATGCGACGAGTGTGGTATGCATCTACGGTAATAATTGATAATGCCAAGAAAACGACCCAACTGGCCGATGGTGTCAGGACGAACATAGTTGAGAATAGCATCGACACGATTAGTGCGTGGCTTAATTCCATGTTCGTTGACGACGTAACTGAGAAAATCCACTTCGGATTGTGCAATTTGACACTTACTAAGATTGATACAAAGACCGTGACTACGTAGGATCTGCCAAGACGATGAGCAAATGCTGTTCATGCTCCTCTATTGAATTTGACATGATTTATATATATCAAATCGATGCCACGAAAGATATCGTCTATGAACCTTTGAAATGTCTGCAAGGCGTTCTTCAACCCAAAAGGCATGTACAGAAATTTGATCAAACCGAAAGGAGTGCACACTGCTGTCTTTGGAATGTCACTTTCTGCCATCGGAATCTGGTAATAGGCTTTTCTCAGGTCCAATGCCGAAAAAACCTTTTTCCCATGCAGCTGCTCCGTGAACTCGTGGATATGAGCAGGTACAGTAGCTGCGTTAAGCTTCCGATAATCGCCGCATGACCGCCAACCACCATCTTTCTTTGTAGCCATATGCAACGGACTGGCCCACGGGCTCTCCAAGGGCGACATATGCCTTCCGCAATCAAGAAGTTGATTTCAGCTTTAGCAACAGCCAGTTTTTCTTCAGCGAGACGTCGAGGTCGATCGGATATGGGGCTGCCAACGGTTTCAATGTAATGACATACCTCATGATGACCGGCGGTCTTCCTTCAGGTATTCTTGCAAGAGGTTTTGATATTTATATGTACCTTGAACGGTTGAAACTGACATGTGTTTCGCAGAAGATAGATACGCGGTTGTTGTTAACCCAGTTAGTGAGTCGATTAGTCGTTTGTTTTTTATGTCGATAAGTAGTTGAAAATGAGACAGCAAGTCTGCACCAATGATAGCTGTTTGGACGTCCGCTATTATGAAAGGCCACATTATACAACGACGGAGTCCTATATCCAACTCTGCCACATGAGTACCATAGGTGTGGATGACCGTCTGGTTTGCCGCATGTAATAGTAAATCGCTTTTCACATTGCTCTGTTTAACCAACGAGCGAGGTATAACATACACAACTGATCCGGAGTCAATGAGAAACCTGATGTGCGATTCACGATCGGTTATATGGAGGTGCCTTTCATGAATAGCAAATGGTTGTAAGGTTGAATCGCTGCTTGTGATTTTACTGCCGTCAGCAAGCGAATTTGACGACAGCTGTTTCAGTTTAAAGATTGCTGAGAACGAGAACATGACGACCTGCATCTTAAAGCCTTATCGCCGTAGTTACGGTGGTAGTAGCACAACACTTCTTGACTGTCGCTTGTTTGCAACACTCGACCGCTAGCAACACTAGTTCGTTGGCCCGATCGTCCCCTTGATCCGCTTCGAGACCACTTAGCCGACTGAAGTTGTTTCACATCCTTTTGCAGGCTGTCGAGTTTCTGTGATAGTATACGTAAGGAATCAGCAATACCATTGATTGTGCTTATCGACTCGACTTGCGGTTGCACCGTTGTGTTGATAGCAAAAGTAGCATTTACGTTGACAGTATCTATCATTTTGTCCGCTATCTTGACAACTTTGCTCAGGTCATTTTCCTCCCAGACTGTAAAAAGTGGACGAATGTTCTGGGACATTTCAGCGAGGAAAAGGGAACGAATGATGTTCTCATTGCCCGGTCTGAAGCAAGTCGTTGTATGTCAGCAAGAATCTCAGACGGTTTTAAGCCAGCAACTTGGACTCTGCAGGTTCTGCAAATATGTCGAGCAGACGATTTTTGATTAGTTGATATTTGTCTTCTGTGGGTGGGCGCTTAACTAGGTCTTCGACTACTATCACAACATCTTCTTCTAAATGCAATATGACAAGGTCGAACTTGTCGGTGTCGTCACTAATCCCGTGCCAGTGGAATGCGCGTTCTACTGGTGCGAACCATAAATCCGGATTGTTCTTCGTGAACTTTGGCAAGTGTACTGCCAAGCGCGTTTGAGTCCGATTGGGAGCACTTGCCGGCACCTGAACACTTACTCGAAGTGCTTCAAGTTGCTGCTGTAAGTCGCGGATCTGCTCCGTCAAGTTCTGTTCTTCGCCAAGCATATTGTTATATTGATGATCAGTGAAACACAGTTTTTTCCCTTTTAAAGAACGCAAATTGTAACGAGGCTCATCCATTCACGAAAAATGGTTGTATGACGACACTCAATTTTCACCAAAAACTCGTGCGTTTGTGTATGTGGTGGAGTCGTTAAAAATGTTTAGGCGCTCGTGCGCGTGTCTGTTAGCGTCAGTAAAAATTTTCAGACGATTGTGTGCGTGTGTGTGTGTTGGCGTCTTTTCGATGATTTATTTTTTAAAATAATAATACAATATTATTATGTACAATAAAACACGTTGTTTTAAATCACGTCGGGGTCACCAATATGGTAAACTACCATTTACGATTATTATATTGTAATTCTTTATTGTTAATAATCGGATAATAAATTTATTGTTTCTTGTTACACGCGCGTCGTACTTCTTACCCTCCAAGCCAAGCCAAAAAGGAAAAATCGAAATGTCGTCACGCAGAGTCACTCAGACTTCTCATGTGCGAGTGAGACAGATGCTCCAGAAACCAGCGTCAGGTAGCGCTGAGCTAGGTTGCCACAATATCTGGACAACAGCGCCACCTATCGGATCCAAATATAGCAAAGAACCTGACTGTTTACTCCATGAGTACAACAAAAGAAAAATATTTTTTGGGTTCATTTTTATATACATAGATGGGAGGTATCGTATTTTGTTGTACGAGAAATCAAGGTGTGTTGGATTTTGTTTCATTGAGTGTGATGCACCATTTTGATTTAGACTCAAAGATTTCGTTTAACGCGCACTGGAGTTGTGTATTGGTTTCATTTTCTGTGCTGTCAACTGATGGTATGGCTGTGTCGTCAGCAAATGTTGCAGTAAAGCAGTTTTTGTTGTTACAATAGGTAGATCACATGTGAATAAAATATACAGGATGGGGCCCAGTACACTACTCTGGGGAACTCCAGCTATAATTTCTTTGAGTTCTGAATACGTATATTCTTGTTTGATACGAAAGAAGCGATCTGTCAAGTATGATTTTAGAAAGTGATAATACATATTGTTTGGGTAATAACACTTTAATTTTATTTAGTAAGCCATTATGACAGGCCTTATCAAAAGCTTTTGATACATCAAGGAAGACTGCAGAGCACACATTTTTTTTTCAAAAGCATTTCGATAACTGTACTTATTCTGTGTACATGATCTAGGGTTGCATAATTTGCGCGGAAGCCAAACTGGTCATTAGGTATAAGTCTTCTTTGGTCAATAATTTGTTTAAGACGTTTAACAAAAAGCTTCTCCATAAGTTTTGAAATTATGGGAAGCAGAGATATTGGTCGATATAATGTTACATCGTGCTCTGGTTTTCCAGGCTTGTTTAACATTATTTATTACCTCTGATGTCTTCCAATATGTATATGAAAACATGTTTCATTATTAAGGTAGCATTCATGATTGATGTTAGCTTGGTTATTATATTTTAGGGGAGTTGCTTTAGTACTTCGTTGGTGATAAGATCAAACCCAGGAGACTTATTTGAGTTTAGGTTCATTATCTCATCAGATAGCTCAGCTAAATACTTTTACAAGGGGAGTTTCAATATCATTGTCGAACGGACAAAGTTCCATCTCAGATGCTCTTGATGGCTTAAAGGTGTTCTCTAGATAGTCTGCAAAAATTTGTGCCTTTTCTCCGATACTTTTACCCCACGTGTATCTGGTTTTTTTATTGGTGGTTATCGCACGGTTGGTTGAGCAAACTTTTTTGTGTACTTCCAAAGCGAATAATCAGTGTTACGGTCATTAGTTAGCTCACTTAATTTTTTGCTAAGAGCGCTATTTTTAAAGCTTTAATTTTATTGCAGAGATTTTTTGTTAGCTTATTAAGCAGGGTTTTGTCAATAGGAGATCTTGATTGTAGCCATCTTCGACGCATTTTGCGTTTTTCCATAACCATTTCTTTTATTTACTTGTGCCCTGCCGTAAAACTTCTTGTGGTTGGTGTGCTTCTCCAAGCTGCAAGTTGAATGATTTTTGGCAGATTATGGATTTCATCGTCTAAGTCAGCAGTGTTGTTTATTACGATTTCTTCATGATTGTAGTCAGACAGGATTTTTTTGAAGTATTCCCAGTCGGGGTGTTTACTGACAAGAATGGGTGGTGGCTCCTTAGTAGCTACGCTTTCATGGAGTGTTAGGTATATAGTAGAATGATCAGAAATCATATCTAGACCATTTTCAATACGCATATAATTGGCTGGTTTTTTTTTTTTTTTTTCGAAATAAAGAACTCTATAAGACCGGGTGTATTTAGTGGACCTTTTTGTGGGCAGTACGTTTGTGAGCCAGTAGAATAGGTATTACATCCTGTCATTTGCTGGGCATTATAAAGTTCTCACCCTTTTGTTGTGATGAGTCTTGAGCCCCAGAAAGTGTGCTTAGCATTGAAGTCGCCACTCATTAAAAACCGGTTTTTGTGACTATTTATTAGTTTTATATATACCTATGCCAGAGTCCTTGTCCATACAAGGAACTCATCTCGACTGATCCGTAATGATCGTGCTGCTCTTTTGATTAATTAGAGGCTCGTAGTGCCAAGTGAACTCCTTCCTCTTCATTGTAGGAGGGACACATGTGTATTAGTTTTATAAGATTTGTAACCTTATTGTTAGTCCTATGTATTATATAGGAGATTCAGTAAATACTAAACAACAAAAAAAAAAAAAAAAAAAATATATATACCTATATCACATTTAATCTGATGGCGTGAAGGGTTAATAACGACTGTTAATGATTATCTGTTGTCAGTTAGCTGTTAGCTTCTTCATAGTGTTTGATACTACTTCTTATTATAAAAGCATTACCTCCCCGCGTGCAATTTTTTTGGTGCGGTGTAGTGTATTTCGTAGTTTTTGATTTTTATATATGTTTGATTAGTGAAATGAGTTTCAGATATTTAGGCGTACATCGATTTTTTCAGTATTGAGAATAATTCGTCGTGATGTTTCAGTAGTCCGTTCTATAACATAATTTTTAGGAATCTGGGCATGTTTACTTAACTTGGTGTAAAGCTTTTTCGAGATTTTGCAGCCTAATTTCAAGTGTTGCATTAAACTCTTGCTGTTTTAAAAGACTATCCAATATTTGTTGCAATATTTTCGTTTCCTTATTTTTTATTTTTTTTATCTGTAGCAACTAGCGAGTATTCCGGTAATTTTCGAGTTGCATCCTTATTTTGAGCAATTGATTTTCTCTGATGCCTATTTGGCTGACTTTCTAAAGGTTTATTCGTAGAATTTGTCGTCTGAGATTCACTTTTCTTCTTGCCAGTTCTTTGGTCGCGAATCTTTTATAATTCCTTATTAACAATACATCCTCTGTAGCTAGCAGGATGAGAATCACCACAGTTGCAACACTTTGATCGCTACTGTTCTGGTTTCTTACAGTCTATCGTCTTGTGCTTTCCTGCGCACCTGACACACCTTGGCTGTTTCGAACAGTAGTTCTGCGTGTGGCCAAAAGCTTGGCATGATTTACACTGAGGGATGATGATTGCTTAACTGCCTCGATAGTCACCATAGAGTGCAATATAGTCTTAATTTCATAAATGTTTTTTATATTTTCTGTTGCATCAAACGTAAGGAGGAACATGTCTACTGGTTGTTTCGTTTTCCATTTTAACTTATTGACTGCACTTATAGCTTTGAATCCTTGTTCTTTAAGATCAGATATTATGGCTTGTGGTTCGCATGTGTGATGTACATTTTTCACAATGACTTTAATAGGTCTGGTTTGCTTATTTTCATAAGTGTACCATGAGAGATTTTCGCTTGTTAAAACTCTAGTTCAATTGTTAGAATCTTCAGCATTTGACGTATTGATTTTTTATATATTATTGTTAAGAAGTTTGATTTAAACTCTTTTTTGAATTGAGTTTTTACAATGCGAAGTAGTTGCTGGTATTCACATTCCCCCGATAGCATAATGGGTGGGGGTCGTGCAACCCTTTTCACCCGCTGATCACTTGTCTTTTTTGAAGTGATCTTAGGGGATATAGATACGGGAGGGTTAGGTGAATGTTCCGCCTTCCTTCTTTTGCTGGGTCTCCTTTTCAGGATCCAATCAGTCTAGTTTTAATTCATTGTTTTCATTTTTTAGCTGAACCAGTTCTTTTACAAGTTTGGCACACAGTTCTTCCATTTTACCGAGTTTCTTGTTGAGCACTTTAATACTGTCAAGATTGTCTGGCATTTTTCCTCCATGCAACATCAATTGCAACTTAAGAAAGGTTTTGTTGTTTTAATAACTGAACAACAAAAAACAACGCTTTTACTTTCAGTTGATGTTGTTGTTGTTATTATTAAGAACTACTGCTAGCCTACGCTGTTGTTACTGTTACAGTTATAGTTTTCTTAATTTACTTTTTAAAGAGTTAAGTTGTATATATGTACATAACTTTACTCCTGAAAAATTATATTTTGTTCACTTAAGGTAAGGAAAAAGGTGAAAAACCTTAAACTACAATAGATTATTTAAAAACTTAAACTACATTAAAACTAATTTAAATTAACTAACAACTAAGATATTGGCAGTTAAATAATATAATATTTACTTACAATGAATTGCGATCAATAAAATTTACGTTGTATTGAACTAAATATATTTTCCTGAACTGTTTTAACTTTAGCTTTTTCATGTAACCATGTAGTGGAAAAGTGGAATGGTGAATTAAGTAACATTTTAAGCAATTTGTTCTGCACAATATGTAATCTTTTTATGTGCGTGGAAGCACAATCACCCCAAACCTGAGACCCATATAGCAAAATTGGGTTAAATATCGATTTGGAAATAATGAGTTTATTGTCGTAAGTTTGGATTTTCGGTTGATGAGCGGATAAAGTATACAAATAGTTTTGTTCATCTTATCCAGAGTTTTACCAATGTGTACATTGAGTGAAAGTTTTTTGTCTAAGTGTAATCCTAGATATCGTAAGCTATTGGTCCAAAGGATGTCAGTATTATTAATATTTAGGTTAACATTGGGCAAGTGGATACTTTTCCTCCGCCTTGCGAAGCAGATGGCACTAGTCTTGCTAACATTTAACAAAATTTTCCATTTTTTGTAGTATATATCTAGGACCGTTAAAGAGTTTTGAAGGGTATTGTGTATATTTACATACTTGTTGTCCGAACAGTAAAGCGCTGTGTCGTCGGCAGAAATGGATACAATGCAGTTTTTAAAAATAGGTATATAATAGGTGTACACATTAAATAATATCGGACCCTGCGGAGCCCCAGCAATAATATCCTTGGTGTGCGAATGAATTCCACTTAATTTGATGAAAATTTATCGTTTTTTTCTGACTGGGAAATGAAAAGGGTCAGGCTAATGTCGTCAACAACTACTGTTGGTCTAGCGCCGCCACTACATATACGTATAATTCTGATTGTTTTAAATAAGCCCACACATTTTTTGTAGAGATCAAATCTGGACTTTGTGGAGGTGAATAAAGAACTTCACTGCAGTTATACTATATGTCAGCCATATTCTGAACAACAGGGACTTATGATTAAGGTCGTTTTCCTGATAGTGTTGGAATTTCATTTTCCCAAATCTTTGAGGGTCTTCCATCGAAAACTTTTGGTAGTACTTTTACACAGTATTTCTGTGTCTAGAAATAGTTGCCTTTTCTTTTGCACCTACATAAAATAGAAAAGTTGCACACACGTTTCTTTAAGTTCAATCGAAAAATTTGTGAAAATACATGTTTAAAAACAATTTGCAGCGTATGTAAATTGTTCTTGATAGAAATAGTTTGTTTGTATCACCACAAAAAAAAAAAAAAAAACAGGTCGCGATGCAGAAAGAAAGTAAAAGACACTCTGCATCTGGTTCAAGGGTTCTGATGCAGCACCTGTGTAAATACCATATTTCAGTGAGCTGAACTCAGAGTTCTGGTGAAATCGAAGTTAACATCGACAACAACAACAGGGAAAGTGATCGAAAATTGCTGTTGTTGTGTATCCTGTTTCCACAGTGAGTTGAATTATGTGAGTTTTGTTTTGGCGGCCACCGGGCTTGCTTCTTTGTTCTGTGAGTTCGGAACAGCAGTTTTTAGTTTTGCTTACGCACTCATTGTTCTTAGTTCAAACGTAATATTTTTAAGATATGCAACATTTAAAACAATTTGGAGTGCGTGCAAATATTTTATGCAAAAATGATTTATGATTTATGTCGGCGCGAATTAATTATTTTACTTTTGTTGTGACATTCTTGTCGTGAAAGTTGAGCACGGAATCTCTCTGGGGACTTCTTTCCAGTTGTTTATGCGTCGTTGTGTGCACTGGTTCGTAAATTAGTAGACACAGAATTTCTTTTGTTGTTGTTAAAAACACAATTTTAGAGATTAGTGATGTGATCACCATTTCGAATTTTTTTTTTTTTTTTTTTTTGTATTTACTGAATCTCCTATATAATACATAGGACTAACAATAAGGTTACAAATCTTATAAAACTAATACACATGTGTCCCTCCTACAATGAAGAGGAAGGAGTTCACTTGGCACTACGAGCCTCTAATTAATCAAAAGGGCAGCACGATCATTACGGATCAGTCGAGATGAGTTCCTTGTATGGACAAGGACTCTGGCTAGGGGATTAACATGCCGAACTAATTTATCCATGTAAATAGCTTTACGCTTGGAACATTCATCTTTGACAGGTGGTACTTCCAGGTCCTTGTGAATGTCTTCATTTCTGATATACCATGGCGCTCCCGTGATTGTTCTAAGTATCTTGGATTGTGCTCTTTGAATAACTTCAATGTTACTCGCGCTCGCGGTACCCCACAATTCAGAACCATAAGTCCAAACTGGTTTAATAACAGAGTTATACAGCATCACCTTGTACTCAAGTCTCAGTCCAGATTTAGAATTGATTAGCCAGTGAAGACTTTGAGCCCTTAGTTTCATATGTATCTTTTTAGATTCTATATGCTTCCGCCAGGTAAGCCGTCTGTCCAGGTGAACGCCAAGATAAGTTACCACTTGGGTTTGAGGAATTGTAACACCATTTAATGTTACTGGAGAACAAGTCCGTCGGTTCAATGTAAATGTAATATGCTTACATTTCCCCTCATTGACTTGAATCCTCCAGTTGGATAACCACTCCTGAAGGCTTTTAAGATGAGCATCCAATCTTGCGGAAGCTTCAACTGGGCAACGGGAGCGACTGATTACGGCAGTATCATCAGCGAAAGTCGAAGTAACAATTTGACTACTTGTTGGAATGTCGGCAGTGAATAACATGTATAGAGTTGGTCCCAAGACACTACCTTGAGGAACTCCTGCTTTTATCTTTAATTCATTTGAAACGAAATTTTTCTGCCTTACTACAAACACTCGATTTGATATGTAGGATTGCAGGACTCTATGCATATTTTGGGGTAGTTAACAATTTATTTTGTAAATCAAACCCTCATGCCATACTCGATCAAACGCTTGTGCTACATCAAGGAATACTGCTGAGCAATATTCTCGCAGTTCAAAAGCAGTTCTTATTTCCGAAGTTACTCTGTTGACTTGCTCAATCGTTCCATGTTTTGCTCTAAAACCAAATTGATGATCTGGGATTGAACTATTTGCTTGTAACTGGTGATTGAGTTTGGCTTTAAGGACCTTCTCAAATAGCTTAGAAAGGCATGGAAGCAGACTTATAGGCCTATATGAAGAAGGACATGTCTTATCCTTCCCGAGCTTTGGAACCATTATAATAACAGATTTCTTCCATTGCTTTGGAAAGTACCCAATTCGAAAGATAGCATTGAAAAGACACGAGAGAAAAACTATTGCTGCATTTGGAAGTTCAGTTATCATTTTTGGCACGATTCTGTCTTAACCAGCAGATTTTTTGGGTTTCAGTTGAGTCCATATAATAGATACAATCTCACTAGCGCTTGTTTTTAATGGAGACATATTTACTGAATTTGTGATTGTCTGTTGAGGAAGCACAAATTTGTTAGTAGGTAGATTAGGTTGAAACACGTGCTCTAGATGGTTGGCAAATACATTAGCCTTCTCTTCATCAGACCGAGCCCACATTCCGTTTCTGTCTCTAATAGGTGAGTCCAGCTCCATAGGAGTTTTTAGCGATTTTTGCGCTTTCCAAAGTGAAGATCTAGTGTTTGTGGGTGATAGGTTAGAGATATAGCGCCTTTGTGCCTCGAGCTGGTCGCTTTAGCCTTTGTTTTGCAGAAGGAGATCTGTGCTGTTGCCATTCTCTTCTCAATCGTCGTTTAGAAGCAACCAGTTCTTCAATTTCCCTATTTGAGAACGATTTTCTATTGAACTTGTGAGCAACAAACCCAGGCGTTGATACCTCAGCTGCAGCTACCAATACGGAACTTAATTCATTAACAGATTTGTCAATATCGCTTTCAGAGTTGATCGCAGGTGCAATTTCAATGTGAGAACTAATATACTTTTTATATTGCAACCAATTAGTTTTATTAGATATGAGACTATAAGGGCGAACCTCAAATATTGGAAAATCGAGTAAAACGATATCAACGGGGGAGTGATCGGAAGAGAGTTCATCGTGAGTAACTGCTGATATGAGGTTTCTTGGTATATTTTTTGTGATACCGAAGTCGATGATATCAGGAGTTTCTCTTGGATCCGCCGGCCAGTATGTAGGCCTACCCGGAGAAACGAAGTCTAGCTTGTTTTGACAATTTACAAGAGTGCTTTAAAGTTGCCGGCCTTTTGGATTTACTAAACGTGACCCCCAATAAGTGTGTTTAGCATTATAGTCACCGGCCGCCAAAAATCGTGCTCCTAGGCTATCAAAGAAATTTTTAAAAACATCCGCAGATATAGCAAATCGTGGAGGACAATATACAGCAGATAACGTCAGATTACCATAACGCATTTGCAACCTGACCGAAGTAGCTTGTAAATAACTAGATGAGTACGACTCTAGGGTCTGGTGTTTAATACGCTTTCTTATAATAATACATGTTCCACCATGAGCCTTTCCATCTGGATGGTTAGTTGTATAAACTATATAGCCTGGTATAAAGAAGTTGTTTTTGCTAGTCAAATGAGTCTCACAGACTAACAACACATCTACATTGTTGTCCTCTATATACTTCATCAGCTCTAGTTTGTGCTGTGAAACGCCATTTGCGTTCCAGTGAGTTATTTTTAAATGAGCCATTATGGGGAATTTAACTTATCCAAAATTTTCATTTGGATTTTCATCATCTCTTGAAAAGAGTTTTGCATCATTAATATTGATTGCAATAAATTCACCAACATAGACTCACTAGAACTTAGTGGTTGCCACACTGGCTCATTACACGCATTTAGAGTTGGGGTAGTTTGTAAGACTGGCTTATTATGTTCAGACATTGGAGCCTTAGGCTTCACAATCTTTTTCACAGTTTCTTGTTGAACGCCTAAGCGCAGGGCACCTGCATACGACACCTTTGAAGTTAAAGGAATATTAGGAGGTGGACACATAACCGTCGCTGATTCTGTACGATTAGCCTCACGGCTAAAATGGGCGGAATTTTTTTGTGACTGCAACCTGTTCTTCAACTCCTTATATACAGGACAACCTCTATAATTGGCTGTATGATTGCCCCCACAGTTACTGCATTTTTTAAGGTCAGGATTATCGCGACTTAGTTTACAGGTTGCGGTTTCATGCAAGTCTCAACAAGCTACGCATACTGGACGAAGGGTGCAATAAGATTTCGTATGTTTCGAATTCTCAAGAAAAATAACGTTGCATTCCAATATAACAACAGCATTTACAATACAAATAAAGAAACAAAAGAAAATAACAAAGTTTCGGCTACATCGACTTTCGTACCTCTTTCATCAAAAACAAATAACAAAATTAATTAACTTAGTTGTTCATCAATATTCCGCCAGCCTTGAACGGCGTTCAACAATCCCTCGGTAGTAAACAGAGTTTAGTTACTGGACGTTTATAAACTCCTGACTGAGTCTTGACTGTGGCTACTCGTACCAGTCCATCAGCACCACCGTGATTTGCTACCACTCGACCAAGTTTCCACGAAACTGGAACAACGTCATCGACCATGATGTTAGGTTGTTTCTTCAACTACTTTGTTTTTATTTGAAGAGACGTTAAGTACTCAGTTGACCAGCGAGCCCAGAAAGACTGTGTCAGCTGCTGAACAAGTCTCCACCGTGTTTTTTTTTCTGTTTTCATTTTGCCGTCTTCTGGAATGTCTCTGAGAACTGCATCGTCATTAGTAGCTCATTTTTTAAGCTGAAAACCGCCAGCCATAAGCAAGTTTTTTAATTGAGCGGTCAAGGTTTGGGCTCCTTCCAAAGTACTTGCAACAGCCATACAGTCGTCTATATAAAAACTATCTTTCAACACACGACTTGCTAATAGAAACCGTTGTCTTTCATCTTCACTCAGTTGGTGTAATGTCCGTATTGCCAGATACAGAGCCGGAGTAGTACCATATGTCACAGTCGTAAGACGGTAATGTTGAATGTTAACTTTAGGACTATCTCGCCATAAGATGCGTTGGCAGTCGCGGTCACAAGGCTGATTCTCGATCATTCGAAACATCTGTTTTATATCTGCTGAAAAACAATACCTTTTGCAGCGAAACCTTAGTACGACACCTAGCAAATCCTGCTGTAATACCTAACTTTTCAATAGGTTGTCGTTCAGAAGTTTTCCATTTGACATCTTAAAACCTTAGCAGTAGGTAACAGCATGTTAATATTCATCGCAAATGATGCTGTCAATTTGACGACGTAATAGCTGACTGCGTTGAAGTGATATATGTACCTTGATGCCGAAGGATTTAAACCAATAGCACTAAACCCAGCCTTAGCAACTTGTGAAGAAGGATTTACATCAGAGAACTGATGTAAACTTGAATGGTGACGTTTACCGCAAGTATGGCAAGTATGCGTAGAAGGACAAATGTGCACCCTATGACCTGGTTTAAGCAATTGAAGCAAGGCGCTTTTCACGGGACAAACATTCCTAATTAACTTGCATAGTATTTGCTCAAAATAGAAAATGGACAGATACCACAAGACAATGGAAAAATTAATCTTAAGAATGAAAACATTTGCGTTTTGGTAAATGATCTTCAAGAATTGGTAGAATAGGTTTATCCCGAAATTGATAACATAAGTTCTAAGACAACTTCTTGGTTAAAGGAGAGAGCTATTTTGTCACATACCAACGATCTGATAGGTAAGGTAAATGATTTAATGCGGTCAAAGATCAATGGACTGAGTCAAACATACCACTCTGTAGGCAAGGCTATTGATTTGAAAGAGGCAGTTCATTTCCCAACAGAATTTCTTAATTCCCTACAGCCTTTTGATTTGCCCCCACAAAAATTATTTCTAAAAGTAGGGTGCCCCATTATTTTATTACGGAATCTTAATCCACCAAAATTGTGCAATGGTACACATTTACAAATAAAATCATTAAAAAACTACATAATAGAGTACAGAATACTGACCGGATGTGAAACAGGAGAAGTCGTTTTATTTCCCCGGATGTCATTAATTCCAACGGATGTACCTTTCCAATTTAGAAGATTGCAATTTCCTATTTATTAGTTGTCATTTTCCATGACAAATAACAAATCAAAAGTTCAAACATTCAACGTTTTGGGATTAGACCTGAGCATTGAGTGTTTTGCTCATGGACTCTTATATGTAGCTCCTTCGCACGTCACTTCAAGACAAAATCTGATCGTATTGTTTAATGACAAGAAAACTGTAAAAATTGTATATGTTGCATCAGCACCACTTATTTCACTACTCATTGCACTTGACGTCGCGTGGTCAGCGTCATTTATTGTCGTCTGTCTTGTCTTCCGCATTCTTCTTACCAGCGAGTACCGTGCGTTGTGAGCGTTTCACTCCTCAAATAACAATGCCAATGCTATTCCAATCGCTCATTACTTATACCTTTTTGTGCTGCTCTCCGAGCAGAAACACTCTCTATTGCATTCTCTTCTCACACCACAACGCTCAGACCACGCTCGACAGAGAGCTGCATAATGTTTCGCTTTCCATCCATAACCTCAGCGAAACACACGCAGACAAATAAGAATGATCTTGAAACATCGATAATGATCATTTAGTAGTCTATCAGCAATCTTCTTGCTTACATTACTTAGTTCACAAATGCTTAGATCTACTTAGTCTACCATTCAATTACCTACAATTCTCCGACATATACAAAACATATTGTAAACAAACTTTTGTAAAAAAAATGAATAAATAAAGTTTCTTGCTATCAATACCAAAGCGATATTTTTTTAAATTGCATTCGTGAAAAGCAGGGCGGTCTGCTAGTTATGTATGTAGCAGAAAGAACTTTTGTTTATTGTTTGTGTTTAACCAACTTCAAAACAAAGCTGTATTTTTTATGTGTACTCTGAACTTTTTCCTATGTGAATTTTGATGATCCCATATAAATTTTGATTCAAATTTGATTAACGACAACAAATTGTTCGTTAATGATTGCTCAAAGAATAAAATTTTTCACTTTCACTTTGGGTTGGTTCGAATGCTTTCAAGTGTAAAACATTTGATATTATTATCGAACAATGATGAATGTCTACGACAACAACAAAAACAAATGAAATGATGGAAAGTTCGAGTTAAACATTTGTATGGGCGAATGTTTGTCTATGCTTTGCTTTTTGATGTGTAAACATCTTTAGGCGCAGGGGGTAAAAAAATCTCGTTTCACAATAGAGATGTAAAACAGAGTAAGACGAAATCGGTGTGTTATATTACCACTTTTAAATAAATAAAAATGAACAATATGTAAACAAACAGTGTTCAGTGTTGTACAAAACTCTGAAACGATTAACAACATTAAGTTTTGAACTGATCGTGTAAAAACGAGCATGTTGTCAGTCCATTTCGATTTCTGAACCAATAACATGGACTGAGATTGAACTGACCGTCTAAAAGGCCTTTAGTCCATTTCGATGACAAATCGATAAATGCAACAACGCGAAGATTATAAAAACCGCAATTAAAAATAAAACAAAAATGAAAAAACCAATAATTAAAAAATTTAAATAATATTTTCTTCACTTCCAAAATTAAATATTTTGTTGTTGTTTATGTGGTGAACAAAAACCTTATCATAATTTGAAAGAAAATAACCGCGTAATTGTAATTTTTGATTTAAAGGCCTTTTAGACGGTCAGTTTAATCTCAGACCATTATCGACTCGAAATCCGCTCCGATAACAGAAACGATAACAAAAACCAGACTGATGGCCTAGCTTATTTGTCAGTACCTTTCTATGACATATCGATAAAAGTAATCAAATGCAACAGGTGCAACAAGCGTCGTAGACTTCTCAAAATGCATGCAGATATGGCGAACCATGAATTTACTGTGGAACTCATTGAAATATATCGATCAGTTATTATATTACCACTTTTAAATAGATAAAAATGAACAAACAATATGTAAACAAACAGTGTTCAGTGTTGTACAAAAACTCTGAAACGATTGACAACACTAAGATTTGAACTGATCGTGTAAAAACGAGCATATTGTCAGTCCATTTCCATTTCTGAAGCGATAACATGGACTGAGACTAAACTGACCGTCTGAAAGGCCTTTTTGAATCGTGCCATCACTAGAGAAAGGCAAAACAAAAAAAAAAAAAAAAAAATTGTGTTTGAAGCACGCTGAGCGATTATAAATAATTCCTAACACTTGGGGGAGGGGGAAAAGACCCATACATTTTGTAAATATTTATTATAAATACACAATCATATAAATGGAAGCAACGGGCGATCAACTTATTCTTGCTACTGGCGGTTATGACCATACAATCAAATTGTGGCAGGCACATACTGGCAACTGTATAAAAACAATGCGCTTTGTTGACTCCTCGGTATGTGCAAATACATACAACTTATCTATAAAAAGTCACTTAAAAATATTTTTTTTCATTCTAGCAAATAAACGCACTAGATCGAACACCAGACAAGACACGATTAGCTGCTTGTGGATATCAATGTATACGTTTATATGACTTGGAATCAAATTGTACGGTGCCAGTAATAAACTTTGAGGGCGTACAAAAGAATGTAACTCGTTTGGGCTTTCAAGAAGATGGCAATTGGATGTTTACGGCTGGAGAGGATCATCGTGTGCGAATCTGGGATATGATATCTGCACCGCCACATTGTTCACGAGTTTTTGATTGTCAATCGCCAGTAAATGCGGCTTGCTTGCATCCAAATCAGGTAGAGATTGCGATGGGCTCACAAAACGGTGGTGTTTACTTGTGGGACGTCAAGTCTGAGATGCACGATCAGATTATACCAGAAGTTGATGCAGCCATACAAGATGTTGCTATATCGCCAGATGGTCATTACATGGCTGCTGTGAACAACAAAGGTAACTGTTACATATGGTCGTTAAGTAGTTCGTCAAATCAGCGACTTAGCATGTTATATCCAAAGCAAAAAATACCAGCCCATAAACGTTATGTGCTGCGTTGTAAATTTAGTCCAGACTCACGATTACTCGTTACAACATCTGGTGATGGAACAGCACGTATTTGGAAAACCGATGATTTTACAATGTGGCGAGAACTTTGCATTCCAAACTATTGGGTATGGGATGCGGCATTTAGTGCCGATTCAAAATATTTATTTACTGCTTCATCAGATGGTATCGCCCGTCTCTGGAAACTACACACAAAGAATGCAGAACGTCAATACTCTGGACACACAAAAGCTATTACAGCATTATCATTTAAAGATGAAATTGTGACGGATTAGGCATGTACATACTTCTGTAATTAAATGAACAGAAAAAGAGAGTTGAATCAAGTTTACTACAAAATGTGTAGCGAATCCCAAAATTATTTGTATATGCCGAATCAGTCAAACTGATCGATTGCGTATCTTGAATAAGGAGTTCGCCCATACACGCATGAACGATTCGATTAATGTAGTGAATTTAGTATGGCGTGCAATCGCCGGATGCAGCTTTTAATGTGACAGTCTGAACACGCGACTTAATGCAGTTGATTAAAAAACATCAAAAACCTCGAGAAATTTAATTCTCTTTCTTTAAATTCGGTCTAATGACTAACTTATTCTAAATTCTTCGTGGCAAGTGCCGTTTTTCTTTTAAAACGCTGAGCAATCATTTGTTTACGCCTGTGCAACATTGTATCATTCTTTATTTATTTATTAGAACTAAGATTATAACTTAGTATTTAATGTGAGCAATAGCGACAGAGGCCTCAGCTTAGGGGGAAGTTAAGAAGGAAAGGAGGAAATTACAAGAGTGCAGGACCAGACTTGCCTTGAGCGGAAATCGAACCCACGACTCTTGGATTGTTATGCTGACTTCGTCTATTCTAGCGTAAAGGTTCAGGGTAAGTGGAAACACTTAACTTTCCCCTCCTTGCCGAAGAATAATCCACGATCCTTTCATCTCCAGTACTTAAAATTGTTTATTTTCTTATTAACTTATTATTATTATTATTGCAATTGCCAATGTTATTAAAATAAATATTATAATTTAAATTGTTATTATCGTGTTTGTTTTTAATTCTTTCTAGTTGGAATCTACAACAACCACAGGGAAAACGAAATTTGTAGTTGTATTGAACTCTAGTATCGTGCGAGAACTTTTTAAATGACTTTCGACTGCCTTCCTCTTTTTTTTGTTGCGCGAATTAGTCTGAATATCCTAAATAAAAACAAAACAACTGGTTTCGTTAATTGTTATCTTTATTTTGATTCTTTCTTAGTCTTTTTGATCACAAGAAAAGAACCTCGGAGACGCTTACTTTTTATGATCAGGTTCCGTTACAATTCTGTTTTAATACTAGTGCAAGGTTCCGTTACAATTTTGTTTTAATAATTTTATTTTTATCAATTTGATTTTATCAATACTTTTAATATAATCGAAACAGTGACGATCTGTTGGAGTAATTGAGGAGGGGTTACTCGCCAACATAAAACATCTGATGAAGATTTTAGTAAATTACAAATTGTAATCTTTTTGTTTTTTCAATAAAATATGTAGCAAGAATGAAGAAGGGAACTGCCAAGACGATTTGCATACAAATTGCAAATTGTTCTAAATTATGTATATTCCACAAATTTTACAATTGAACTTAGCGTATCGTAATTGTTATGATTTGGTGATTATTTTCGTGATTATTGTAAAATTATTCTAAAATTGTTTGAACTTGGAACTTTTTTCCACATCAACGCTATTTGTTTAATATATGATAACTTAAAAATTTCATCTCGAGAAAAAAATGCATTTAAATCGTGAACATTTTCGTGCGATGATTTTTTACGATTTTCGACGTGGATAAACCTTGGCAAGATAGTGCGAAAAGACTTTATCTAGCTTTTGGTGATGAAGTACCACATAAGACTACCGTATGCATGGTGCATGGATTTTTCAGGTCTCTGCCATATAGTAGACAACTATTGACCACTGTCATATTTATACACAAAACAACAATGCGCATATACCACTTATTGGAGCGGTGACTGATTTTATACAGTTACAATAGCATGTCCGATAGATCAACGCCACCCATGTGCATATTGTAGCAATCCACAATAGCCGGACGTGTGACTTGTGTATTTTTTCTCTTTTTCGCACCAGCCAGTGCTTTCTGTAACACGTTGATCCCCAATACACTTTTATTGTCATACCAACGACAAGTACTCAAATTTCGCGATGTTTCCTTTTTTTAAATCGTGAGATCCGCGACCTTCTTTAGCAAGCTCCTTTTCAGTTTTTAGCACACAATTTTTAAGGCGATTAGGGCAAATCGTTCCAACTGCAAGAATACTTTTTTTTAACGCAATTATTAGGCTCACGGACGTGAATCACTTATCAAAAAAAAAAAAAAACAATTGAAATTTTGCTTTTCGGTAGCAAGTGAAGCCAAATGAAAGACAATGTCGATATTATTCCAAGCCCGAAAGAATCACAAGTTCCTTCACAAATATACAGACAGAAATCGTATATCAGACCAGACATGCCAGCCCTTGAAAACAATTTAAAGCCAAAGTTGATTGTGATTCAAATTGGCAAATATGTTCAATTTCTAATTGGGTTAAACCATTGGGCCGCATATCTAGCAGATCAGAAGTATTTTAAAAATTTTTATACCATTTGGGACCAATGTTGTCTTATTTAAATCAATAAAACCACTTGTTTTACAAATCTGAATAATAAATTTTGTGTAAATCAATTAAATGCACAATCAATTTTTATCAATTTTTTTTTTTTGACGCGTGTTGCATTAGCGAAAATTTCTTAATACTAAGTATTAAGTAATCTCACAAAATCTAACGGGACTTTCGTCTATACTGGAATACACAAAAAAGGAACAGCTGATAAGATGAAATCAAAACTGATCGAGAAGTAAACAACGTAACGGTTGTTTCATCATGTAAAAGACAATGGGCAACACTGGTCCTCAAACATATCACACAACGGGTGATTAACAACGACAATTACGCACTGCGATGTCTAATCGACCCAAAGAAAAGTATTATTACTAACGTATCCGATAAGCTGATATCGACTAATATAATGATACTCCCCCTCTCGCACACCCTCTTAAAAATTGCTGACTCTCACAGTTGACGTCACAATAAGACAGAGTGAAAAATACTGATACCACACATTTTGTGTTGAACGTAACGTGAAAATGCACTGAAAGTGAAGAAATTAGTGTTGTACCATATTCCAAGGTCAAATGATTGCGCTTACAGCTGTTGTCTTTAGCAATTGGAAAATCGAAAAGAAATTTATTTAAAGCAAAAAACAATGCTAAACGTGTTACTTGTACCCTTAAGACCCTTTTTGAGTTGTTTTGAATGAATATTAAAGATTTTAATGTGGAAGTAATGTTTGTCAAATTTGAATTTGTGTTTCCGAGGGTACACCCTTTCGTGTCTATTTCAACCCGCCCCCTGCACACAATGCGCTGGCTACAAATGTAAGGTTGGATAAAATTCTGGAAACTGATACTACGACAATGGGCAATTTGGTTGCTGTAGTTGATAATGTGAAAAGTTCAGATCCGATAGGAGGCAATGCGTTCTTGAGCAGCAACAAGATGTGCCGTTCTCCACCACAATCGAGCAATATGATCTCACGTTCATCGACAACTGCAGTCGGAATCACTAAGAACGCACATATTAGGAAGTTGCCAAGCTCCTCATGGTCCAAAAACGATAGTCCAAGTGATAGTTATAGTTCCTTCCGCAAGCTCGGCGAGAAAATGAGGAACTTAGTGGACATGCTTGAGGAAAAAGTTGGAGAGACCGGGTGTTCGATGAGGACATATTTTAACAAATATGGCAAGATGGTACAACTATCGCTGATAGGTCAAACGACATAGCGGAAAGTATTCCAAGGCGCATTACTCAATGCCCAGAAAGTCGCGGATTCCACTTCGCAAGGCAGTTTTTTTTTGGTGGAATGATGGGATTGCTGAACTTAGGAGTCGCTGCAATCATGCCCGCAGAAAGGCGCAACATGATAAAACTGCTGCAAATTGAGAGCAACTGCGCGATAACTTCAAGACGCTAAGGAGACATCTGTGGAAGGCGATACGATCGAGCAAAGACGATTGCTTTAAGAATATTTAGAACAGCTCTGAATAAAAAGGCAATCGGACCATCCTGCCGCATACTGGCCACTTTGCAGGCTTGACACACTGGGCAAGATACTATAGAAAGTATCATAGTGAGTCGACTTCAGGCTATCTTGGAAATTCTGATACTCAGTTTTGATTTCGGCGTGGGAAATCAACGATGGACGCTGTAAAAGCAGTGTTGGATATAGCGCATAGCGCAATAATTGGATCCAGATGGAAAGGCGGTGACAAGGAGTATTGTGCCGTAGTAACGCTGGACGTTAAAAATGACTTTAATATGGCGAGTTGGCTGTGTTTCATGCAAGCGCTCAGCAGGCTTGGTACGCCGAGGTACTTGACGCAGATGATTGCTAGTTACTTCACGGATCGGCTGTTTTTCTACAATACCGACTCCGGCCCTAAGCAGTATAAGGGGACACGTGGTGTTCCACAAGGTACGGTCCTAGGCCCCACATTGTGGAACATCATATATGACGGCATTCTCAGGATGAGGCTCCCCCCATGCACTACACTGATAGGGTGCGCTGATGATATAGCCTTGTGGTTGTAAGCAAAACGATTGAGCAACTGCATGCTCGGTGCTCGGAAGCTACAGTCAAAGTTAGGTGCTGGCTTAACCAGGCCCAGTTAGAGTTTTTATCTGAGAAAACTGAAGCAGTCATCCTGCTCACACGGAAAGTACACGAGACGTTTTCACTTCGAATAGGAGACTGCGACATAATCTCTCAGCCATCCATCAAATATCTGGGGGTACGATTGGACACGAGACTTGGCTTCAAGTAGCACCTTGCTAGTGTAAGTGAAAAGGGGGCTAAAGTGAATGGGACATTGTCACGAATTATGAGAAACGTAGGCCGTCCAAGAGCCAGCAAACGGTAGCTACTAGGAAGAGTGGTTGCCTCTATCGTCCTATATGCGGCGCCAGTATAAGCAGACGCAACACTGAAGAGGTCATACATATAGGATCTGGCAAGGAGACTCGGAGCGGATTGTCCTACATGGCAACGCTGTAGCTTTGATAATTTCATTCTTGCATTCTTTTATTCTTCATGTGCAAAATATTTTGTATAGTATTTTGTGAATAAAAAATTTGAAATTTTCACAGAATGTGTATTTATCTACTCAACATATAATATTAATTTTTGGAAAATTCACAGGAAAAGTCTCAATGAAGATATTACAATTATACAACAACAACACATAAATTTCTTAATCTTATGCAAAATTTGGAAAGATCCCTATTTTATACGATATCTCTGCTGTGTATACAACGAAATTGGAACTACAACAGTAACATGGCTTTACACAACCGCACACAAACCTCTCTATTCTCCCATCCTACTGAATTCACAACATGTAATGTTGTTGTTGGAAAGAGGTTATCTTTAACACCTTTTCTTAACTAAGCATAATAAAATTGAGATTGTTTATATCTTGCGAAGAATACCTTTCAATTGGCATTTTTTTTTCAAAATCGGTTCAGTGGTGTAAGCAGGAAAGGATTAACAATTTCAATGTTTGCCGTTAATTATATAGATTAGATAATGAGTTAGATTGTGTAAATGTGTTTGTACGTTCTTTTTGGTCAATGGCTGAATATTGAAACCGTCCTGAAAATGCAAGTGCTAATGTTTGTATTTATGATAATTAAAATGAATAAAGAGTGTGATCTTTGTCAATATAACGATGCTATTCAGATTGATGTTGCAGCTATTTTTAGAAGCGATGGCGGTAAACCGCCTTTTGAGAGAGGTATGGTTATTTTACCGAAATTTTCACGAGAACTTCATAATGTTTCTGTTTTGGACTCTTTATTAGATCCGTTGGCATATCCTTTGTTGTTTCCTAATGGTGATACTAGTTAGCATGTAAATATGTCACATAACATTGCTTCTACTTCTAATTTTCTTGCTCTTCGAAACAAAGTTACTATGTTACAGTATACATGTATCGTCTTGCTATTCATGATGATTTTAGTGTTCTGCATTCTTCCCAAAAATTACTTCTTCACGTACGTTCGACTTGAAAGTACCAGATTACATTTCATTAAACAATATCAGGCTGCTTTACGTGCTGACCTTTATAAAAACTTAAGTGATTTAATAAAGCAAAATCCAAATGGTAATGATTTTAGAGTTGGTCACAAATTAATTGTGCCATCCAAATTCATAGGTTCTGCATGAAATATATTCCAGAATTACTAAGATGCTATATGTATTGTACAGCGAAAGGAAAAACATTCTGAATTCATAACTATGACATGTAAACCAAATTGGCCCGAAATTATCGAAACCTAAAATGGGGCTAAGGCTCACTTTCAATCTGATTTCTGATCGATTTCCAAATTAAATTGAATGAACTAATCAACTTAATAGTTAAAAACCAGATATTGGTACAGTTGATGCTATTATTTACACAATTGAATTTCAAGAACGTGGTCTCGCTCATGCACATATTTTGTTGACTTTGGAAAAAGATGATAGAGTTGATAGTATTGAAATTATTGATAAAATTGTTTCTTCTGAAATTCTTGACACTCAAAATTATTGTACATAACTTGGTAAAAAGAATGTATGTTGTATTTCATGGAATGAATTTAAATGATATGTTTGAAGATTTTCTTATAGACTGCAGTCAGGATATTTCTTATAATTGAACTCTTAAGATTAACATTGATTTAGAGATGCAAACTTATTTTGCTTGTAACGATTACTTCAACACTCCTTCTCAAGTTAAATATGTTCACATTTACAAATTCTTCTTATAGATTACATTTTTACAATTTCAATTCAATTTAAATCTAATAGTTTTACAAAGCCACAGTGCTTTTGTTTATATAAAGATTTCGTTAAATCATCAGCAACATTTTTTTCAGTAGAAACATATTCTACTTCAGTGCTGCTCAATGCGACGACACTTTGCTTTGATGAAGTCCACGAAAAATGCACTACTACCCATAAAAAATGCATAACCCGAGTATGATTTTCTATCTGTGGGGTCGTTAGCTCAATCTGCGTCTGCAAAACCCGTTGGTGCTTTGCCACACTTGCGGTCCATGATTGTAAGGTTTTTCGTGCCGGAAAGATATCGCAGGACATGTTTCGCTGCAGTCTCGTGTTCTATGTGCGGATCAGTGTTTCATTGCGACAGTTTGGTTATGGCATGCAAAATATCAGGACGGCTCACAATAGCTAAATACATAAATTAACCAATTAGAGACTGATATCGTACGATATTTACCTTAACATAATTGCCGTCATTTGCATTCCCCTTGAAAACCTGGGTCGAGAGGTCTAGCAACTTGATGACATGTTCGCATTCCATACTTGTCCAATAGAGTGGCAATGCAGTTTTTCTGGCATAATGACACTGCGCCTTGTTTATCTTCTTGCTCTATTTCCATGCCTAGGAAATAATGTAGAGGGCTGCCATCGTGCACCTGGAACTTGGATAATATCTTGCTTTTGATTTTGACGATATCTTTTTCACTTGGACATATGATGATTAAATCGTCCACATATACAGCAATGTAGCTAAACTGTTGTTTGTCTTCTTTGAAGTACAAGCATATCTCATAATGGCATGGTTTGAATCCAATATTCGGGTGTAGCAACTCGGAAAAGGAGCTCCATTGTATCTGGGAAAAAGGTAAGACATTTAATCTCATTACATATTGTACTAATGAGGATTTAATGAAACTCATAGAGGAAGCAGTTAACGTCGATGTTGTCAATGCTATTTATTGCGATTTGCCAACATCGTAGATTGGTTCAACTTTTTCCAACAGTAAAATTTCAGCATATGGAAAGATTTGTAGCAGACATATTTGATTCAAATGAATAAAGTGAAATTATTGCAACAGAGCATAATCGGGCCCATCTTGCAGCACATGAACACGTGAAGCAGATACTAGAGGAATACTTCTTCCCAAAAATGGAGATAAAAGCGAAATAATGGACAGCTAATTGTCGCGTTTGTTCTCAAGCAGAGTATGATCGACACCCCATGAAGCAGAGAATATCAGAAATGCCGATTCCCACATATTGTGGCCAAATTCTTCATATCGATATATTCTCTACAGCCTCTAAGCAGTTTCTCACCTGTGTCGATAAATTCTCAAAGTTTGCAATGGTGCAATTGATAGGGTCTAGAATTATAGTAGATGTGAAAATTCAATTACTTCAACTGCTCAACTTGTTTCCAGGAACAAAGACAATTTTCTGTGATAATGAAAAGTCTCTCAACTCCAATAGCATTAGGAAAATTTTGAAAAACCAATTTAACATTGGAGTTGTGAATGCTCCCCCACTACACAGTACGTCCAACGGACAGGTGGAACGTTTTCATAGCACATTGATTAAGTAATCAAGATGTCTTAAGCTTGATAAGAGGTTGGATGATGTGGAAGTTAGCTACAATCGAGTATAATAGGACGATTCACACTGTGACGTGGGTGAAGCCCAACTATACTTTCCGCTCAGCGATTAAAGGTAGTCAAATAGGAACGCGGCGCAGGTCTACACAGGAAAGGGAACTGGCGTTCCATAATGAGAATAGGCAGGACAGGACGTTTGCAGCAGGGGAAGGGTACTGGTAAAAACAAACAGACGGTATGGAAATAAGTTGACACCTCTTTATGTTGAGGAATCAGTTCAAGAGGATTTAGGCCCAACAGCACTAATAAGAGGAAAGAGGGACATAAGGACAACTTGAGGACATCAAGGCAAAGTACCAAACTCAACATTAGACATGTCTCAATCTCCAGGGGAATCGCCCAGACGTCCAGAGTATAACAACGGCTCATGAGGGTAGCAACAACGAATAGTAAGCTTCTGGTTTTAAAAACAGTTCAACGACAAAAGTTCTCAGAATGGTAGAATCATCTTGAGTCAATGAAAACTTTCTCTACGAAGTTCTTTTGGTTAGGAATACATCCTGGATGACATAAGTTCACTACTTATTGCATTATTATTTATTATTTCAATAGTCAATGGTGGAATGACGATACACTCATTGGAACGCAGCAATTTTGGAAGTATAGATTTAACTTTTCTTCTTCCTGACATACGTTTAACGTAATATTTTGAAATCTTTCCATCATTCGATTATGAATTAGTTCACTCAACTGGGAAATCGGCACTATATCTTACAATTGAGAGAACCGCAACAGCACTCACAATATGACCATCAATGCAAGAATGATATGTCTGTGGTAAAAGAAATAAAATAAGAAATAGGATAGCTAAATCAAAATGGCTCCTCTAAGGCAATCCAGTACCGTTTCTTTGGGATAAAGCCAATAAGCTCACATATGAACTAGACGAACTAAAACAAAAAATTCATGAAAACACATGAAATGTAGAGGGTTGTGTATCATAGTTTTCGGGTTTAGATATCCCTGAAAAAATCAGTTGATACATTAACGCAAAGATTGTGCAGTGACCGTGAAGTGGAATGAGTTGCTGTTATTTGTATATGAGAAACAATTGTTAGTTGGAGCAGCAACGACATTTGTGCGGGGTTTAAAAAAGGTTAAGGATTTGGGGACGTTAAGGAAAGAATTACGTGGGGAGTTTCAAATAAAACATACAAACATTTAGGAATTCTTATTAACATTGCTGAAATAATAAGAAGTATAATCAATGTAAATTTCGAAAAAATAACAGTGCAACATAAACTTGTACCGGAAGGTTTTTTCTTTGAAATAACATATAAAGTTCACAATATTGCAAATAACCACAATATTGATATAAAAATAAAAGATTGCCATAAAACGGCCATAACACTCATAGATAGCGAAACAGAAACAGGCATTTGATATAGAAAAAGGAAAAATAATTTGGAAATAGTCTTCGAGCAGTCTTACTGATCGGACGTTTACCTCGCAGCTAATAATTTTATTTTTTTATTTTCTTCTTATCAAAGCCGAACAGCACCAATAATAAGAGAGAAATGTATACTTCTCGTTTGTCGCTAATGATACCAGGAACAAAAACAAAAGTTCCTTATTAACCGCTCAACTGCCCGTAGATAGAGCACGATCTTGCTCTCCTGTTCTGTCTTCTTGTACAGTAAGCACTAGTCACTCACTCCCATGGAGTGCCCAGTGCCTAGTGAGGATGACAACAACTCAGCAACACCTAAAACCGCGAAACCTCCCCCAATATATGTTCGTGAAGAAAGCTCGAATAGGTTTGTAGTTGCTATCCAAAGAATAGTTGTCAATAAG
>JBAMAW010000495.1:0-64504 GCA_037043295.1 Amiota minor
TTTTATATGCTTCCGCCAGGTGAGTCGTCTGTCCAAATGTACTCCTAGGTAGGTTTTTTTTTTTTACCGATGGGGAAGCATTAAAAGCCGAACGAATCTACTATTCGAAGTGTGGGACTTGCACCCACTAAACCCCATCGTCCCAAGTCCTACAGTCCCCCTGGCACTACCGCAAAGCATTACGTCAAGGAGGAAAGAGGGAGCATAACAGCTCAAAGTCTGCTTTTACCCCATGTAACTCAAAACAAGTTTACGTTAAAACTTCTTGTCAATATCAAACTAATGACCTATCACGTCTTCGTTCGTCTGAACTCGTTGTAATCGTTCAATATGCCGCAGCTCTGTCATGATTTGAGCTGCAGCCTGACTTACCACATCCTAGGTAGGTGACTTCAGTACAGTGTGGTACGGTGGTGTTGTTAAAAGTAATGGACGGACAGTCTCTCTTGTTTAAGGTGAATGTTACGTGCTTGCATTTATCCGGATTGACTTTTATACGCCAATTGTCTAGCCAGTTCGAAACCAGTTGTAAATGATCACTTAGCTCTTTCGTCGCTTTTTTGGGGCAGCGTGAGTGACTGATGATTGCAGTGTCATCCGCAAAGGTTGATGTCATAAGGCGGGGATTTGTAGGTATGTCAGCAGTGAAAATTATGTATAAGAGCGGACCGAGAACACTGCCTTGTGGGACGCCAGCATTAATGTGGTACTCGTTTGCGGTGAAATTTTTGCATCTCACCACGAATAACCTTTTAGTAAGGTATGACTCTAGTAGTTGGTGTGAGCTCTGTGGAAGCACGCTTTTTATTTTGTGAATGAGACCAACATGCCATACACGGTCAAAAGCTTGAGCAATATCAATGAATATAGCTGGACAGTATTCTCGGTGCTCAAAAGCCGTTCTGATACCCATAGTGACACGGTTTACTTGCTCGATTGTACTGTGTTTTGATCTAAACCCGAATTGATGTGTGGGGATAATGTTGATTGCGTTTATATATGGTATGAGCTTCTTAATAAAAATTTTTTCAAAAAATTTTGATAGCACCGGCAGCAAACTTATAGGCCGATAAGAGGACACCATTGATTTGTCTTTACCAACTTTAAGGATCATAATTATTACAGACTTCTTCCAAAGTGCTGGGAAGTAACCCACTTTGAGTATTGCGTTAAAGAGCATTGCAATGAATGATATTGCACAGTTTGGTAGCTCAATAATCATCTTGGGAGTGATGAGATCGCTTGCTTCTAATGACTGCGAGCGGATGGTGAAGTACCCGCAGTTAGAGAGCCTACGCTTAATCTGAGGAGCGTATATTCCACTCATCAGCGACACACAAATTGGCAACGGATTCAAAATACCGTTGCACTTTTCGTTATTATTGTATATTTTCGTTTTTGGTGTAATGCTTGTTTTATTTTATTTTTGTTTTTTTTTCAAAAAGAATCGATAGCGCAAGTTTATTAACACGTCCTTACTCACCGACGATCAAACTTGATATTTAAGTATAGAATTTGAACGAGATTTTCTTTCACAAAATATTTTCAAGTCTCTCCTTAACAGCAAAGACTCCCCTTACCAACCACTGTCAAATCCCTCACCAATTCTAAAAGAGCTCGAAATTACAAACTAAAATCAGCCATTCACAGAATAATTATGACAAGCTCTGACTTAGGTATACCCATAACCGCCCCAAAATACCTCAACTCTTATTGTAAATACCCTCCATGGCATCTCAATCTACACCACATTAATTTATCCTTATTCGAATACCCAAAAAACTCAGCCCCACCTGTAGTCTACCAGCAATCCTTTCTTCAAATCACCAACCTACTCACTGACCACAAACTTGTTTACACGGACGCTTCAAAAATTGATAATCACGTGGGATATATAATAGTATAACCACCCAAACAAACATACTTAAAATTTCATCATTACCCTCTTATACATCGATTTTTTTAGCTGAGATTATCGCTATCTTTGAAGCCTTTGCACTCACAAAATACTCTAGAAGTAAAACCGCAATATGCTCCGACTCACTTTCTGCAATAAACTGCATTAAAAATATTAGTAACTGCAATATTTACGGAATAAAAATCTGGAATTATCTTATAGAGAATACAAACATGATTTTGATCTGGACACCAGGACACAGCAACATTTCTGGGAACGAGCTAGCAGATAAATCTGCCAAATACGCTTGTATCGCCCCAACAATTTGCACATCAAATTACAGCCAGAACGACATCTCAGAAATGCTGAAAGACAACATGAAGGCCACAAGAGAAAGTATCATTGATAATACCTCCTAATGGTATCGAAGGATAAATGTAAACAAAGTAACTTTGCACAATTATGCGGCAGATTATACCAGTATGGGCTATCTCGTCTGGATATGATAAAAGTTATCCGACTCAGGCTTGGCCACAGCAAAGTAACACACAGTCATATATTTCACAGAATAATTTCCTCAATATGCCAGTCCTGCAGCAATAATCCTCCGCTCACAATAAACCACATTCTGAAAAAGTGCCATAAATTTGACGCGGAAAAACAACAAATTTTGGGCTCTTCTAATCCTATTACCCTAATCCGTAACCCTTCCCTCAGCAACATAAAACTAATAACTTCCTATTTAAAAAAAAAAAAACAATTTATACCAATTATTATAACTTAGAATAATTTATGCAATATTTTCACATTTTCGATAGATCCACTTACTTTATACCTAAACTTATATAAGTTATGAATCGAAATATTGTATTTTACAAATATTTCCCATCCCACACTATTTCGCTGACGCGAAACTCTTTTATCATGATAATAATTATCATGATCATTATCCCCATAATGATATGATCATTATCGTGATCATTATTCCCACAATATTTTCACTGACGCAATGTCCGCTTCCCACACTATTTGGCTGATGCAATAAGTCACTCTCTCAGCATAAGCCACAGCAACCCTTTCCGCTGACAGTGCATAGTCTGTCACGTACTCCAATTCAAAGACACTCTTTTATTCTCTTTCATGACTCAAAAGTTCTCTTTGTTACTCAAAGGTTCTCTTTGTTCGAATCCTTTCCGCTGACGATGCACATTTCGTCACGTACGCCAGGCATTAGCGAGGTTTCATTTGAAATAAAGATAGACTTAAGATTTAGTTAAAAATATAACTCAAGCAAGGCACATAGTGCCGTAATCAATAAACAGTAAAACCAAAATTTATAATCTAATAAATACAGGCACATAGTGCCGTAATAAATAAAATTATTATTGGGTGTATGCATATGATTCCGCCCTTTCCGATAGTTTCGCTAGTATCGCCGCTTACACTTGCACACTAAAATACTAATACTTGCATTCGATAGTGCCTTCTATCAGCTGTTAAACACATTGTATAACATTCGGTGGAAGCATAAACAACAAATATTTCTAATTCATTGAAAATGTCGAGTTTTATCCCAAGTAAACATCATTTGCGGGAGGTTTTATTGCACTATTTTGTTGCAAAGAAAAGTGCAGCGGAAACTTATCGTTTGCTTGCTGATGTTTACGGTGAGCATGCTCCATCGAATACAACTTGCAAAGAATGGTTTCGACGATTTAAAAATGATGATTTTGACATTGAGGACAGAGAACATGGAAAACCACCCAAAAAATTTGAAGATGCTGAATTGGAAGATTTATTGACCGAAGATTGTTGTCAAACACAATCAGAATTGGCAACAACATTAAATGTTGATCAATCAACTATTTCAAGACGTTTGCAAGCAATGGGAATGGTTCAAAAAGTCAATAACTGGGTGCCACATGAATTGAAAGACCGAGACATCGAACGTCGCAAAACCATTTGTGAAATGCTGCTTCAAAGACAAAAAAGAAAAGGTTTTTTGCATCGGATAATCACGGGAGATGAAAAATGGATATATTACGAGAATCCTAAACGCAAAAAATCTTGGCTGAAGCCAGGTGAGGCCGGCCCATCACAGCCAAAGAAAAATATTCATTGTACCAAGGTTATGCTCTGTATTTGGTGGGATCAGAAAGGTGTTGTGCACTATGAGTTGCTGAAACCGTCTGATACTATCACTGGCGATGTTTACAGACGACAACTAATGCGGTTGAAGGTAGCTATAGAAGAAAAACGACCGGAATGGGTGAATAGGCATGACAAATTAATTCTTCAACATGACAACGCCAGACCGCATACGGCAAATGTTGTGAAAACATATTTAAATGGACAAGACTGGGAAGTGCTACCCCACCCGCCATATTCACCAGATATAGCCCCTTCAGATTTTCATTTATTTCGAAGGATGCAGTCTGATCTTACGGGAGAGCGATTCACTTCTTATGAAGATATCAAAATTTGGCTTCATAATTGGATTGCCTCAAAAGACCAGGACTTCTTTATGCAAGGAATCCGTAAATTGCCTGAAAGATGGGCAAAGGTTGTAGCTGCAGATGGGGCATACTTTGAATAAATAAATTTTCCTTTTTCTAAACAAGCAAATTTGTTTTGTTTTCACAAAAAAGGGCGGAATCATATGCATACACCCAATAAACAAAAATATTCACATTTTGTTTTAATTGGCGCCCAACGTGGGGCCCGCGCAAAAAAATTATTTACAAACGCGGACTCTATTAAATTTGTAGTTGGCTCCTTAGTAGTAACTATTAACTAAAGTTACAAAACGGGGGGTTATAAACCCAGCCTCTACAATCGTGTAGTATTAGAAAAAAAAAAAAAATTTTAATTACAAAAAAATTGTATTAGTGAAAAATTATAAAAAAACAAAACTCAAATTAAAACAAGTGAAAATTTTTTTATTGAAACAAAATTTGAAAACACTTTTAGTGAAAAATTATAAATAACAAAAACTCAAATAAAAACAAGTGAAAATTTTTATTGAAAACACTTTTGAAAAATTATAAAATTTTTTGAAACAAAATTTGAAAACAACAAAACTCAAATAAAACACAAGTGAAAATTTTTATTAAAATTTTTAAACAAAATTTGAAACACTTTCTATTAGTGAAAAACTCAAATTAATACAATATTAATGTAAAATTATGAACAACAAAAAATTTTTTTAGTGATAACGAAACAAACAAAAAAAGAGAAAAAGAAATGAAATAAAATAATAATAATAATACGATTTAAAATAAAATTAATATAATAAATGAACAAGAAAAGGAACAAGTGAACATTAAAAACAGTGCAAACAAAATTATACAAAAAAAATAACATTGCAAAAAAAATTGCTATTATTCATTAATTTATAGCAACAATCAAAGCAATAAAATTCTAAAGTGTTTGCCGCAAACTAACATCAAAACCAAGAGAAGCACACGTAAACAAAATTGAAACAACAATCAGAACGACAACTTTAAATTTTCTCAACTTCAACTTTGACTACACTCTCATTGAACTTGCTGCAACAGCAACAACAACTGCAACTACAACATCAACAGCCGCCTGAAACATCTTCGCCAACATAGCCAACTTATCCGCATCATCCCCGTCAACTTCAACAACCATCTAAAACATCTTCGCCAACATTGACAATTATCCGCATCATCCCCGTCAACATCAACAGCCACCTGAAACATTTTCGTATCAACCACTCGTCAAGATGCAGCCATTACTACTGTAAGCTAAGAAAATTTTATTAATTTATTAATATTATTAAGAAGAAACAAAAAAAAAATATTCGTTCTCTAATTAAAATATTGTTACTATCCATTCAATTTTAAATTATTGCATAAAAAAAAAAAAAACAAAAAAAAAAAAAAACAGAGGCCATAAATTTAAAATCAAAGATAAACTTCGGAAACTTAAAATATTCAAAATTTAAATTTCCCTATGCCCAATATAGACAATTTGATCGAGACCTTGAATAACTTTTCATTTAACACCATGTCCCAACCACCACTAATACCTAACGCTACTCTCTCCCAAACCTTTACCGAGAGTCAGAAAGCAGAAATAGCACGTATCATCCACCAAACACTTAACCCTTCACCAGAGACGGAACCAGTTCAACCCATAGATTTCACTCGCAACATTGCCGACACTCGACGACGAATTCCTCATACTCTCAGTACAAACCGCTATTGCAATACTCATACATCGACATAAAATCATCGGAGAAGCCGATGCCGCTCTTGAAGCATACAGAACTCCATTAGACTGGGCACAGATAAAAAAATGTCTGATGCTTCATTATTCAGACAAAAGAGATATCTCGACCCTCGAGTATCAAATGACCATTCTGATACAAGGTAATAATTCAGTAACTGATTTTTACCAGAAAGTATTTTATCACTTGTCCTTAATCTTGGACAAGATAGATTGCCTTGAATTGAGCGATGACGCGCTCAATGCCATGACCCAAACCTATCGGGACAAGGCACTGGATACTTTCGTACGAGGACTTAACGGTGATCTTCCTCGTCTGCTGAGCGTGAAAGAACCAACCAGCTTACCTCAAGCGTTGCATATGTGTCTGAAATTAGGAAACATAAACTATAGAATCAATTATGCTAACTCTAAATTCTCCACGCCTCTCAAAACAACACGAGAATTTTATCCTCAACTCACACGGCCATCATTTAATAATAGACCCAATCAGGGTCATTATCCACAACAATTCCAGCAATACGACCTCAACAACAATTTCAGCAATACCGACCTCAACAACAATCATTCAACATCACTCGCCCCCAACAACAATTCCAACAATACCACCCTCAACAACAATTGCAGCAATATCGTCCTCAAACTTCTAATCAACTACCATTCAGACCTTCACTTCCACCTAAGGCACCAATACCAATGGATATCGATCCATCCATTCAATCCCGATGTGTAAATTACATTAATAAACCAACACCCAACAACTACAATAATCAAAACCAAAATACATTTAAAAGGGCTCTTACACAGTCCGCTCAACAACCTCACAAACAACAACGGATCTTCCATACCGAAGCTGTAATCCATAGTAATGACCAAGATCCACCACAAGAAATGGCATATGACCAAACCGACACCCAAGATCATGATTTACCTTACCCCGATGAACCTTCCGATATTGATCTTACCATAGACAATAACGATATCACCGAATACGACGATATCAATTTTTTAGACTAGCTTCCTCCACTCTCCCATTTTATCCATTTACAATGAAAAATGGGAAAGTGCTTAAATTATTATTAGATACAGGTTCGAATAAAAATTACATTAAACCCGAATTCATAAAAAATCCAATAGCCAATAAAGAAGTGTTCACTGTAAATTCAGTCGCAGGACAGGTTACTATTCCCACCACGCAAATATCAATATATTTAATGATGAAATAGGAAAACTTAAATTTTTCATTTTACCCGGTTTACAAACTTTCGATGGAATAATAGGAAATGACACTTTAAAAACACTTAAAGCTGTAATCTATACCGAACGCAATTACTTCACACTACTCCAAAAATATCAATACCCTTTGCAGCAACTGGCATTCGAATCAGTAGCAAACCTCCAAATTCGTGTTAACCACCTTTCCCCTACAAATGAAGTAAATCTCAGAAAAATCATAGACTCGTGTCCAACCCTTTTTTCGGACCCAGATCAAAGTCTCACATTTGTTACCAACATTAAGGCAGAAATCCGAACTAAAAGTGAACGACCAGTTTATTCAAAGTCGTATCCTTATCCTATGGCACTTAAGTCGGAAATTGATAAGCAGGTAAATGAACTTCTTCGAGATGGTATCATACGTCCTTCTAGGTCACCATACAATTCCCCAGTATGGGTAGTTCCAAAAAAAGCAGACGCTTCAGGAACAAAGAAATATCGTATGGTCATCGATTATAGAAAACTTAATGAAGATACCATACCCGACAAATATCCAATCCCGGATATGAACACTATTTTGACTAACTTAGGGTCAAACAAATACTTCTCTACTATCGATTTGAAAAGCGGATTCCATCAGATAGCTCTTCAGGAATCCGACATCGAAAAGACAGCATTCTCCGTAAATAACGGAAAATATGAGTTTACACGACTCCCATTTGGTCTTAGAAACGCACCATCAATTTTCCAACGTGCGTTAGATGACATTCTTCGCGAACATATTGGTGTCAGATGTTACGTCTACATCGATGATATTATTATCTTCGCCAAAACTCTTGAAGAACATTTCGAGAATTTAGAAATAGTGTTCAACACACTGGAAGAGGCGCATCTTAAAATTCAACTGGACAAATGTGATTTCATTAAAGAAGAAATCGAGTTTCTCGGCATAATTGTCGGTCAAAAGGGTATTCGTACCAATCCACAGAAGGTTGAAGCTATCGCCAAATTTCCGCGACCCAAAACGATTCATGATTTACGCTCATTCCTCGGAGCAACGGGTCACTATCGTAGATTTATTCAAGGCTATGCCGAAATCGCAAAACCCTTAACGGAAATCCTGCGAGGAGAAATGGGACGCATTCCTAAAAATCTTTCGAGAAAAACACTAATAAATTTAAATGAGCAGCAAATTAAAGCCTTTCAGCAATTACGTAACTGCTTGATTTCAGAAGACGTCATACTACACTATCCTAACTTCGATAAATCTTTTGAACTAACTACAGACGCTTCTAATTATGCTCTAGGAGCAGTTCTATCCCAAGAGGGTAGACCAATTTCATTCCTCTCAAGGACACTAAGTAGAGCAGAAGAGCATTTCGCGGCAAATGAAAAAGAAATGCTTGCAATTATTTGGGCTTTACAGGCCCTGCGATGCTTCCTGTACGGATCAAAAAACGTCAAAATTTTCACTGACCATCAACCCCTCACTTTTGCACTTAGTAACAAGAACACTAATGCGAAAATGAAGCGATGGAAAGCTCAACTCGAAGAATATAATCACGAGTTGATTTATAAACCTGGTAACACAAATGTTGTAGCTGATTTCCTCTCAAGACCTCCCGTAGCTAACATAAATTCCTTAACAGCCACAGTTCACAGTAGTGATAGCTCCTCCGAAAAACTCATACATTGCACCGAACAACCAATTAACGTATTTAAAAATCAAATATTCATTCAAACAGGAGAAACCGCACAATATCAATTTAAAATAATTTTCCCTACATATCACCGTCACACTATCATAGAACCTCAATTTACAGAAACAAATTTAACCGAACTCCTAAAAAAATATCTAAATCCATCAGTAACCAATTGCATCAAGACAGAAGAACCCATAATGTTAAAAATACAATCTGTATACCCTTCCCATTTTTCTAACTACAAAGTCCTTTTTACACAAGTCCAAGTAACCGATATAATAGAAGAAACACAACAGGAAGAAATAATAATCAATACACACAATAGAGCCCACAGAAATGCTCAAGAAAACAAAAAACAAATACTAGAACAATATTATTTTCCTCAAATGTCAAAAAAGATCCAGAAAATACTCAAACTCTGCAAGACCTGCAAGGAATGCAAATACGAGAGACATCCCAACAGACCTAACCTTGGAAACACCCCCATACCTACATAATCCTGACCATGACGACTTAGAAATCCTTACTAATATTGTCAATAATAATAACCAAGAATTAGTAATAAATAAAACTCTAATATAACGAAAATAAATAATGATATTATGAGATCAATTTCAAACGGTATTAATTTTATATTGCAGACTTAAAAAAGATTTATTAAAAAAGAAAAGACATGAATAATTTAAAATTAGCTTTATTAAAATTGTAAAAAATATACTAAAAGATGATGATTATACGGTAGCAAAATAACATTGAATAGGCATTAAATATTGCAACATAAAAATTGTCCATAATAAAAATTAAATAATCTATGAAAAGAAAATACTTAAATTAAATTATGAAAATATTATAAAATGTCAAGAAGAAATATATGGAATAAAATCAAATTGTAAAAAAATTAACGAATTAGATATTTGCTTAAACACTAATTTGGAAAAATAACAAACGATAATTGTATTTCAAAAATAATAAATCATAAGCAACATAATTGCATTATACAAATAATGAACACATAAAAGAAATTGAGAGAATTGGAGAACTAATATTGTTAAATAAATTGGAAATATTGAAAATAACGATATGAATAAAACCCTCAATGGGACATTTGTAATTAAATTAAGTAACACAACAATTATCAAAAGAAATGAAATATTGAATAAATTTAATGGCAATGTAACAATTAACCATAAGGTTAAAACCCTAAATGGGACATTCCTTGTTAGATTAAGAAATGATACAATAGTTATAAGAAATGAAATATTGAATAAATTTAATGGCAATGTAACAATTAACCATAAGGTTAAAACCCTAAATGGGACATTCCTTATTAGATTAAGAAATGATACAATAATTATAAGAAATGAAATATTTAAATCTTACGAAATCTCAAATGCAAAACCACTTCCCGCACTACTCCAACAATCCCAAAATCAATCCAAATTCGAAGAAATTTTATCCCTTCAATTAATGAAAGAACTCAACGTTCAGAACATTGAAAAAATTGAGTCGTTGGATACTATGGTTAAATCCAGTACATTCACCAATTTCGGTCTATCGACCGCCGCCATCATTACAATCTTAATTTTACTTCTTAAAAATAAGATGGCGAAATCAAAAATTTCCATACAAAACTCTATACCCCCTCAAATATCCCCGCAGCAAATTGAAAGACAAATTACACTTCAAGACAAAGAAGTCTAAATGACATCCCACATTTCTAAAATCAATCGGGACGCTTGATACTTCGGAGGGAGGAGTTAAGAATCGAAATATTGTATTTTACAAATATTTCCCATCCCACACTATTTCGCTGACGCGAAACTCTTTTATCATGATAATAATTATCATGATCATTATCCCCATAATGATATGATCATTATCGTGATCATTATTCCCACAATATTTTCGCTGACGCAATGTCCGCTTCCCACACTATTTGGCTGATGCAATAAGTCACTTTCCCAGCATAAGCCACAGCAACCCTTTCTGCTGACAGTGCATATTCTGTCACGTACTCCAATTCAAAGACACTCTTTTATTCTCTTTCATGACTCAAAAGTTCTCTTTGTTACTCAAAGGTTCTCTTTGTTTGAATCCTTTCCGCTGACGATGCACATTTCGTCACGTACGCCAAGCATTAGCGAGGTTTCGTTTGTAATAAAGATAGACTTAAGTTTTAGTTCGAAATATAACTCAAGCAAGGCACATAGTGCCGTAATCAATAAACAGTAAAACCAAAAATTTATAATCTAATAAATACAGGCACATAGTGCCGTAATAAATAAAATTATTAAACAAAAATATTCACATTTTGTTTTAATTTATATATTATATTATACTTATTCTTACATATTATAATTAATTATTATAATTAATATTACCATATAACTATCATGCAAATATCTTATATACTTATTATACCAAATTGATGTAATTTTCATACCGCCGGAGCCGATAGCCATTGATGCTAATACTCCATACCTTGTTAGCTTGTAATTTTTATTATAAGTTAACTTCATATAAATAAATAAATAATATAACATAATATAATATAAATATAGGTATTGGTATACATAATATAATAAGAGTATATAAATATATTTATATATAATGTAGTACAATATATAATATATTACTACAATAAGAAAAGATTATACAACCTAAAATTTCAACAAATGAAAAAGTATCGGAAAAAGTTAAATTAGTAGAATGGCACTACTTGTTTTAATTTTATACTTGTCTATCCCTAATAATTAATTCGTGTACAATCCTACTTACCCATATGTGAGTAAGACACACTACACTTATCTATTTCTGTTTCCCTCCAACACAATTATCCATTTGGCCAAAGGAATGCTGATCACTAAGCGGTACACACACACAGTTAAGTGAACTTTATACCGATAAAAATTTTTTCACAATTTAAACTTTTACAAAAGGATTTCTCCACAGGGTCAGCGTCAGATGCGCAAACACACATGTGAGTGATATTACGCTATACTAATTTGCACCACTTACAAAAATTAACACTTTCTCTATATGTAGTAAAACACACAAAAACTTAGAGCAAAAAAGCAACACGTCTATCATAAAAGAAAGAACACCTTCTTCCGACCACAAATAGCAAACAAAAGGAATTGCTTTTGTACAGAGTCAATTCTATCTTGATGCTTTTTATATTGCGGTGGCCAAATGCAAGAGCATTACTCAAGGAGTGGACGCATGAGCAAAATAAATAGAATCTTTGTGGTGTAATGCTCATTAAATTCTTTAGACCAACGTTTAATGAAACCAAAAACACCCTTCGCTTTACTAACAACGGTAGTGATGTGTTGGTTAAAACAAAGCTTGGGATCAAAAAGAACACCAAGGTCATTAAAAGAGGAGACACGTTCAAGTTGGACGTTATCATTTGTATAAGTAAACAAATATGGTTAAATCCGATGATAAGCCATAAACTTCCATTTCGAGCTTTTAAGAATTAAATTATTAGTTAAGCACCAAGAATACAATGAGTTCAGATCTTCTTGCAGTCTAAGAGGGGAGGCAGCATTATTTAGGAAAGGAAAAGTTTTACGTCAACAGCGTACATGACCACATGAGAATGTGAAATAGAGACATTGATAATAAGTTGAAAGGTGTGGTCTTAGATGACTACCTTGGGGAAGTTCGGAAGTAACGTGGGCAGTTTCCGATAAAGAATACCTAAACATTACTTTTTGGGAACAATTAATCAAGTAGGATTTGATCCAACTAAAAAAATGTAGTGGAAATCCCATAATCGGGGTGCTACAGAAAACACTGCCTCCTCAATTCCACCAGTTTTCCGATTTTTGGTGCCACATAAAAGTCTTTCAGTAGATTTCGAATCCTCCTCCGTTTGGTTTGGATAATTGGTTATTTTTTGCCATAAGAACATTTTTTTTTTAAATAAAACCAATGCAACAAATTGATATATTATACTTTATGTATGTTTGCCAAAAGCAAATGCGGAATTTGAACGTGAAGTTGGAAAAGAAAAAGAAACAAAATAAACAAAAGGCGGGATTTGAAAATGTAATTCAAATTTTGAAAATAAGTTCTCCGTAATAAATCAAGCATTAAGCGAGTCACAGGCATTTTGTATTTAATAGGTTTTATTTATTAATGCTTTTTGTTTAACAAATTTCAAATGTAAATAAAAAAACATCTGGCGAATTTCTCACGGATCCAATTGAAAGCTGCTCTGCATTCTGCGTTTGGCGTTGTCACTTTTTTGTATTTAGCCATTTGGAACATTACTGAGTCAGCTTTAAGATACCATGGAGTTTGTTTCTATATTTGCGTTAAGGAGAGATGATTACATCCAGTTCAGTTGCTTTGTCTATGATTAACTGTAGGCTGGATGATAATCTAATTTCCCTCTTACGTTTTTGATAGTTTATGAATACTGTGTGCAGTCTGGATCCATGTGTGTTGGTGAGTATGTTGATCGCACGACCAATTGACCAGTCCATTCGGATATCCAAGTAAGGTAAGCCAGCTTCAGTAAGAATATTTGCTATTGGGGTAGTGCGGAACGCTCCGAGTGAGATTCTAGCAGCCGCATGGTATGGAGTGGATAGTTTTTTGGATTTTTGTTTTGTTTTTTTTTTTTCATATATACATATTTGACAATGTTGATAAGTGAGAGTGTGTTACTTTTAAGTTTAATACTACTTAGGCATTTGATTATGTTAATTCTATTATTAAGTGATTTTACAAGTGAATGTATATGCTCGTTCCATGAGTATTTATTATCAAAAATTAAACCTAATATTGAGATACTTAGATTTACGTATTATTATGTTGTTAATAGTGATTTCAATGTCAGTACAGTTTCTTTTCCTACAGATGTGTAAGTGAGTAGATTTTTCATTGGAAATTTTGGTAAAGCTAAAGTCACACCAAGTTCCTATTTCAGAAAATATTGAACTGATTTGTATATTGTAATTATTGTTTGGCTTGAAAATAAGGCAGAGATCGACAGCGTACAAAGTATGCGTGAAAAATTTGTTTGAGCTTATCAAAACGTTAAGTTAGTCAAAGGCGGTCAAAAAGAGCGCTACCGACAATGGTGATCCTTGGGGGATACCATTATGGAGTTTCTCTATTCCACTCTCGATAAAGAGTTATTTGCCTTAACTCTAAAACCATATCTTGGTCTTGTAGCTCCGCACGAAATTTAAAATTTTTGGCCCTAATTTCCACTCAATTAGTTGCTTAAGGATGGCTTTTTCCATATCTATTGATGGATGGAGATATGATTTCGTGTGGAGAGACTTTTCCATATGTAATCGTCAAAAATTAGCAGGGCATCAGTAGTACTTCTTTTTGTCTTGTAAGCGAATTGATGAGGTGATAATAGATTCTCTTGATAGAGGTATCACATAATACGTCTGGCGATGATTTTTTCTAAGACTTTTGAAATGCATGGCATGGTCGGTACCCATTTAGGCTATCTTTGGCTTTGTTAGGTTTTTTGATTGGGATTATTGTCGCTATCTTCCATTGTTGAGGCAATATACTTGTGTCTAGAATTTTATTGTATAGCTCTACTAGTTTATTTAAGCCAATCGAAGGTAAATGTTTAAGAATTTCATATGGAATATTGTCGAATCCTGGTGTGTTACCTTGCAGATTATTTAGGCAGAATTTAAGTTCTATTGCTGTTATTTGCGATTCGATAAGTTTTGCTTTATGTTTTAAAGTGTGATTACAGGGTATTGGTGCCATGTAAGTAGTTTCATTGTTTATAGATTCTTGAGAAAAATTAGAGTCATGAGAGTATTGGGACCATGTTTGATTAAATAGGTTGGCTATTGTAACTGAAGCGCATGTGTGCCCTGTTGTGGTCTCAATGCAGTGTTTCGAATACCTGCGATTATGTGTACTTTATTCAAAAGTGTTTTCGAGCTGGAGTTAGGGTTGATGTCTTTAGTGAAATCAGCGAACGCAGTTCTTTGTGCTAATTTTGCTTCTCATGTAAATTTAGCATTGGCTTTTTTATAGTTGAACATGTTTAAGGAGTTAGGATATTTCCTTAAAAGATTTAAGTGATGTTTCTTTGCTGGTTTTAGTGAAATATTACTGGGATTGGTTATAGGTATAGACAGATGTGCGCAACTTTTATTAATTTTAAGAAAATTGGCGGCACCTTGATTGGTGTTGTTAGTGAATTTAAGGTCAGTAATTTCCTGGACTACTTCTGCTGGGAATTTTTCCCCATTTGTATTTGTGAGTTTTTCTCCTCGTGTGGTTGTGAGTGTTGTTGAAAAGACTGCAAAAGATGGGAAAGTAAATTGTCTGCGACTGACCATGTGGCGTATAGATTGAGCAGAGGGGAGCAGAATATGAGGTCTACATTGATATATGAATTTTGAGTTGAGTAGTGGGTGTGATCGCCATTGTTCAGCATTATTAAATTACTGTTTTGTATGAAATTTACTATAACACTACCTCTTCTGTTGTTGGATTTAGAACCTCAAACCGTGTGCCATGAGTTGAAGTCTCCCAGGAGTGCAACTTGTTTGTTGAAATTTCTTATTAGATCGTGTAGATCTTGTTCCACGAAGTTAGTTACAGATTTGATTTCAGCTGCTACAGCTAGAATGTTAGAATTGACATTAATAATTTTATATTCTATGTTTTTGGAAAGTAGGAATGCTATTCCTTTATTGGCTTTTGGCGTATTTTGGTCAATGTCATTAATGTGGTGTAAAATGTAATTGTTTGATGTATAAAAAAGTGTGTAGTGTTTATGCATGTGATTTTCTTTAAGTGCTACTATGATTGGTTTGTACTTGTTTAATAGAAAAGAAAGACTGTAATATTTGTTCATATTTCGCTGGATAATTTTAAAAGTCATAAGGTGAATAAGATAAATAATATATATTTATTTATTTTTATTTATCATAATTAAATCTAATATATAATACTAAACTCAATACTAATTTTAACGAGTAACTAGCTGCTGGGGCCTACGACTCGCGATTTCATAATAGTTTGTAAGGGATTTAATGTAAAATAATAATGTAATAATGTAATGATTAAATTGTAAGGTTGGATTTTTTGCAGAAATTATGTATGTTATGTTTTGACTGTTGTTTCTTTTATTCGTACTTCTGAGATTTGATCTTGTGTTTTTGTTCTTCTATAAATTTAAAGCAGCTTCAGAGAAGGATTGTGTTGTTTGTAGAGATTGAGTGGGTTTTCGATAGAGTTTTGATTTGGCTTCGTACATTAAGCATTTTTCTTTGGTTTTAATTTTTAGTTTTTCTCAAGCATCTACATATTTTGGACAGTCTTTATTGCTGGCTGAGTGTACTCCTTCGCAATTAGCACATTGAGTAAGTGTGTTCATGAGGTACAAGGTTGCATCTTTTACACATAGTGTGTAATAATAATCTTAGTTCTTATAAATAAATAAATAAATGGGAGGTTTATAAGGAAGCGACCCCCTAGTGACCCAATACGGCTGGTTTCGACAAATGAACTGCATCAATCTTGGAAACTGATATTGTCTAAGTTTCAGTTCGATAGGGCAAATCGCACTATAGTTTTTCGAATACGAAAGGTACTATTTATATTTCGGGAAAAGCAAATAATAACTAACAGTTTTTAAATGAAAACAGCTTTATTGTTTTTCAAAAAATACACCATGATGATCATTGCACTTTTGCTTTCGTTCAAGCCATTTTTCCATTCCTCAATCAACTATTCTTCAACTACTTCTTCGGCGCTCGTAAATCGTTAACCACGCAGTTCACCTTCGGTATTGGGGAACAAGAAGAAGTCATTAGATGGCAAATCAGCACTGTATGGATGAGTCATCAATTCCACGTTTTGACTGCTCAAAAATTGACGAGATGTGTGAGAGCTCGTATTGTCATGATGGGGAATGATTCGTCTTAGGCGGTTGGTTTTGCGAATTTCTCTGAAGACATCCGCCAAACAAATGGTCGTGTACCACTCAGAATTGACCATCCTACGTTGCTCAAGCTGAACAGGGGCCACATGAGCCATTCGGACCAAGAAACAGGCGACCATTTGCCTCGTATTGCTTCGAGCGCGAACAACTTTTGTTGCATTTGGCTCGCCTTGGAACACCCAAACGGTCGATTGCTGTTTTGTTTCCGGTTCATGCGCATGTATCCAAGTTTCGTCACCTGTCACGACTTTATACACGCCTTTTGAGCCACCATCGTTGAACTTTTTAGGCATTTCCTTTCACCAATCAACACGAGCCTTTTTGTGAGCTTTTGATAAATTATGGGGTTTCCAACGACTGCAAATGTTTTTTACAACTAAGTGTTCATGCAAAATTGAATAAATTAAAGTTGAACTAACGTGTACGGATTCCTCCATCTCACGATATGTCACATGACGATCTTGCATTATCAGTTCATGCACTGCATCGATGTGTTGTAGCACAACAACCGAAACCTTCTCTTGAAATACCCACTTTTTGTCCAAATTGAATTTCTTAACTCGTTGTAAACGAAATAAACGAAATGTACATCAAAACGTTGGTTCCGACATATGTACTGCGTATAGAAAAATGAAAGGTTCGTGGAAAGTTTCGACTCTCTAGCTCAAAAATTGATGGACAAGCTTGCATACATATAAACGGACAGAAGGACAGACGGGCAGGCGGACAAGGCTCAATCAATTCATCAAACCGAGCTGATCAAGAATAAATATACTATATGTGGTCTCTTTTTTCTCCTTCTCCATGTTACAAACTTCATGACAAATTTATAATACTATTCACTGCGTGAAGAATATAAAAAGGATCAATCAACCTGTGTGATATTTAGCAATTTAAAATTTGCCTTTGGGAAACAAAGGCAACGTTGAGGAAGAGATGTTGTCGTTATTGAACCATAATTCGTAAGACTCAAAGAAATTTTTAAGGAGGGATTGAAAGGGTCTTCACGATGGAGTAGTGGATGGAATTTTGACACAACAGAGACAGAACTATCAACACTAAATCCAACAACCTGTGAAGGTGATTTACTACCAAATTCATTTGGAAAAGAAGAAGATCAAGCAGACTATTGACGATTCATGGTGACCGGACGGAAGAAGGTAGCTAGAAGGCCCAAAAAAAGGACCAGTAAATATTGGGTAACTTGAAATCACCTAACACGACCAACAAATCACGATTTCGATTAAATTCGGCAACATACTCAATAGCTGCTAAATGACACATGTACGTTTCCAAACACGAGCCTGGTGGAATATAAGAGCACGTAACAAAAATGACAAATGGAAAGATCAATTTGACACTAACAAATTCCCTATCAGCTGGCAAAACAACTGGAAGAGATTCGAAGCGTAGATTTTATTTTATTGCAATAAGAACACCACCACCTCGACGCATCTGGTGATCATATCTAAAAATTACAAAATGATTTCCGTGATTTTCATTATTAAGAACATTAGATGTAAGCCATGTCTCAGAAAAAGCAATGATACCATCCTCAAAAGAAAAACTATCCCTATCCTATCCACTAACATTTTGATAATGAATAGAGATTTGCTCTAGACTGAAAATTAGTTTTTGGAAGCCGTGTTTGGTACAGAAAGTGAACTAGACTATGCCGGTATCATAACAGGACTAAATCTGATGCTTTTCTTCTGTTTGAATACATGTCCACACAAATTTTATATGGCGAATATCAGGTGATTCATTAAAAGGATTTATTTATCAATTGGGTTTCTTTTACAGATCCCGTGTGACTAGTGTCATGCTGTCAATTTATTTTTATTCAGTAATGTTTGAAAAATTGTTATGAAAAGACTCACATCGCAACAACGTCTCCAAAATATCCAGCTGTATACCGAAAATCACCGTTCTTTCAAAAATGATTTTCGTGCACTTCGAGCAACATATGGGGCGTATCATTGGTCTTCCGAGACCACTATTGCCAAAACCATCCGTAAATTTGCGTCGCAGTGTACGATTTTGGATGATAAGCGACCGAACCAGCCCGTTGTGATGAGAATATTGCGGCTGTAGCGGAGAGTGTGGTTGAAGACCATGAGACCTGAACATTTCAGCTTATCGTATGCAGCAACTTGGCGAATTTTACATCGGGATCTTGGTTTGAAGGGTTTCAAAATCCAACTCGTCCAAGAATTGCAGCCACCAGACTTGAATTTACGCTTAAATTTCAGTACAGCTCAACGAAGATCCGCTGTTTTCACGTCAAATTTTGTTCACAGAGCGTGTGACATAATGGCTTTATTGAGAAATCATTCTGGCGAGCAGTTAATTTCGCGTTTCGGATCTGTCAATTGGCCGCCTAGAGCGTGTTATACCTATCACACCTTTTGGACTTTTTTCTCTGAGGTTATGTGAAGTCAAGAGTCTTCGCCGAGAAGCCATCTCGCAACTCGCTGAATTGGCCAGATACTGGTTCCAATATTGGAAGGAGTGATCCAAAATTGGACCTCCCCAATGGATCTCCTACGATGTAGTCGCGGCCAACATTTGAATGAAATTATTTTCAAAAGGAAATGTCAGAGAATGTTCTTAATAAAGATTCGGTCATCCAATTTCTATTTGTGTGTTTTATTTACAATTAAAAAAAAAAAACTTCTAAATGAATCACCCATTATTATCACACTAACAACACACGACCCATTGAGAAGCAATGTCAAATAAATTTTTATTCTTGCACGAAACATTGCTTCAATTCATTTTAAAGCCAACAATAGAAATTAAACTATGTATGAAAATATAAAAACCAATTTAAGAACCAAAAAAGTAAAAACTCGCAGTTTACAAATATTAATGAGACACCCAGTGCAGTGTAATAATTCTCTGACAAGACTGAACATAAGAAACAAAAAAAAGGATAACTTAACTAATGTAAGATAAGGCACATGTAAATGCCGTTACTAGGCTAGCTTATAAGTTTTACAGCATTTCCTCATCTAGCGATCCCCACCTTTCGCAAATGAAAGATCACGAAGGTACTGTAAAAGTTATTCCTAATTATGTATTGTCCTAATGTATGACTTTTACAGCACCTGTGAATCGGATGATTCTACAGTTACGAAGAGTGGAATTCACCAGATGATGAAATGCTGGAAAATGTATTATTGAATACGTTTTGAACGACAAGGAAGGACAAATAGCTGTACCAACTCAGCAACCGTTGCCCACACAGAACTCTTCCCCCTCTTATTATTAGACAAGGCAGAAACATAACGACATTGATACTTTCAAACAATTGCTTCAAGAATAAGTAAAATAAAATTTTAAAAAACAAATTATTGTAAATATCTTAACATTAATATAATATATAATATAATAATATAACAAAACAATACATTGCCAAAATTTTCATTTTTGTGACAGTTGAAAAACACATTAGATTTAAAATTAGTGGCCTTAATAATCCATCCTGTGCCAAAATAAGTGAATTTACAATGCTGTCCCAGAACTATCTTAAATTATTCTTATGAATTATTCTGCCGTTAACCCCAAGGGTGGAGTTCAAATATTTCTCAACTATACCTTCTTCGTATAATGGAGTTAACTTGTTCCCTAGCCGACGGTTTAATTTAATCAACGCCTTATCTCCTATACGTTAACAGTTCATTTTCCTGAGCTTTTTCTACATTTTCAGATAACTCCTTACTATCCCGTTTTGAAAAATTTCTGAGGGCCTTTTGTGCGTCACCGAATGGATAGTTCTATTGTACTCGATAGTGGCTAAAAGTATAAGGGCGATGGTATCCTCAACACCCCTTACAAGTTTTAAGCACCAGGTTATCTCATACAGAGTACTATGAAACCTTTCCACTTATCCATTGCAAGTACTGTGGAGATGTTGCGAATTCACAATTTAATTATTTAAATTATATAGGAGGATAGCTTTAATTGTGTTTGAATATAAGGACCTCTAATTATTTCAAAAGATAATCCTAGTACCAGAAAATAAGTTTATAAACGACAGAATTTTTGACTTAATATTAATATCAACATTGGTTCGAGACTCTGTAACTTGGACGACAGCGAACTTTGAAAATTTGTCGATTAAAGTAAGGAAATGGGCTGAATTGGTCGAATAAATATCAATATGTATAGCGCCCCAACATATTTGGGAACATGAGTTCTCTCAACTGGGTACTTCTTTGGGTATCTATCGTACTTTGATCTGGAGTATATTCTACAATTTAAGGATACCTCTCATGCCTTTCTTTCCATCTTTGGGACAAAATAATCATTCAAGATCTTCTTTACATTTTCCTGTGCCGCTCGGTGAGCCCTGCAATGTTCTCGATGAATTATTTCTAGCTGTTCACCGGCACCAAATATGTCCAAAACGAAAGTTTTCGCATACGTTAATCTGGTCGAAGGAAATATTTCTACCAATCTATGATCAATTTGATCAAGAACTGGCACATCGCAATGAAATGCATTAACCACCCCTTGCTTGTCGCATCCTGAAGTGTTTCCATCAAGTCTTCAAAAGTCGAAAAAGTAATAAAATGTCTTAACTTCTAAAAATAATATTTGTTCTTTTTATTAGATGTTCCCCTTGCTACAAAATTAAATGATTCGCATAACAATTTACCCGCCTTTTTACTGAATCTATCGTGTAAGTTAGAGATTCCTCACTATTCATTCTTGCCATCACCGAGCTTGACTCCTGCTCTACCGCATTGATACACTGTCGGGATAAAGCGTCAGCCCTAAAATTTTCTTTTCCTGGCTGGTACTGAATTTTAGCATTATACTGCTCAATAAAGGCCTTCCGCCTTTTTTTCGCCTTGGGATTTCGATCAGAACCCGCGAATGAGAGGGGTTGGTGATCGGTATAAATATTTATGGACCTTGCCCCATACAGGTAATGTCTTAATTTTTTCAGTGCCAAAACTATGGTCAGAACTTCCCATTCGTTTGTAGCGAAGTTGTCCTCCCTCTTTTCTAGAGTCCTTGATATCATAGCAATCGGCCTAACCTGCTGCACCTAGGGCATAAGGCAATGCATCCATCGTAAGATCAATACATCCCCTGAAAACACTATTCGCTTAAATTTTTCAAATGCTTCGTTTTGCTTTGCATCAGAAGATAATTGTATTTGTTTTTCATTGCGATGCTAGTTCTTTACCATATTCACTTCCTCAGAGTTAGTTAAAGAACCCGCTATCTTGGCACCCATAATAACCGGACATTCCAACGAAGGACCTCAGACCCCGCAAATTTGTTGGTTGTGGAAAATTTTTATTGCCTCCACTTTCCCTGGACACAACCTAATGCTCTCTGCGGATAGCATAAATAGCTTCTACATATGTCAAATACTGATCCACAGCATCAGAGAAAATTATTATATCGTCAATATAAACGAAACAATACTTTCCGATGTGATTTCTGAGAACATCATCAATGATCAATGAATTTTGAAAGATGCTCGGCGAATATTTAAGACCAAAGGGTAAACTACAAAATTCGTTCTTGCCATTAAAGAGTGAAAAGGCGGACTTTTCGCGATCCTAACCCGCTAATCTAATTTGGTGGAACCCATATTTCAAATCCAGGTTAGTAAAAAATCCAGCTTTTCTTAAACTTGAGAGAATTACTCCAATGTCTGGTATAGGGTACGCATCTGCAATTGCTTTTTCATTTAATTTCCTGCAATCTATCATGAGGTGTTTTTTTCCTACCCAGTCTCATCTAGACCTTTTTTATTTACCACCTAAATGGGTTTATGATATGGAAACCATGATAGTCTAAGTATGCCATTCCTATAGAAATATTAAATTTCCGATATAACAAATCCATTGACTAATATACATAAATCTATATAATTAAACGGTAAATATTAAAATTGTGAAGCCTTTCCTGCTTACACCACAGAACCGATTTTAATTTTTTATCAAAATTTGTTTAGTTTCTTAGATAAGAAAAGGTGTTAAAGGTAACTCCTTTCCAACAACAACAACACAACCGTTAATGTTGTGAATGCAATAGAATGTAGTAGAGAGGTTTGTGAGCCTCTCTCTTCTGTTCTACGCTCATTGGTTGTGTGAAGCCGTGTTATTGTTGTTGCTATATTTTCATTGTATACACAGCAGAGATATCACATCTCAAAAATACAAAATATTTTGCACATGAAGAATGAAAGAATGCGAGACTGAAATAGTCAAACCAGGTATAAGTTAAGGTGTAGGTGTGAGTATGTGTACGGGCAAGCATCGTGTGATTGTGCGGATGCGCAAGGGGGAAGAAGACAAGAATGAAATAGTCAAAGCAGATATAAGTTAAGCCGAGTGTTTTGTGTCTGGTTTGCGAAAATTTTTGCGACTTTGTTTTAATTTTTTTTTTCATAATTTTAACAATGCTATTAATTCAATATAAATACCATCCCCACCTACTTTAAATGGTAGAAATCAGCGTACACATCACAGAAATTAGATGAGATCAGTTAAAAATGTTATTGCAAGTACTTCAAACGCTTAAGATATTGATTTATTGGATGGAACGTATAAAATTGCATTGATTTTAATTCCCCGTAATTTCGAGTCTTTTTGTTGTGGATCTTTAATATTACGTTGTGATTTCTGTTCAGCAAAACATTTTCAATCTGAAATTAAGTACTTTACATAACACTTTTTTACTTTGTGTTGTCATAAGGGAAAAGTTGCATTACCCCCCTCGTTCAGAATGTTTTTTTTATGAATTTAGTTCAAGATTTAAACTCAAATGCCAATATCATTAAACAACGCTCCAAGAATTACTTTCATAATATCCGTTCTTATAATGATCCATTTGCAATGATAAGTTCTGAATTTAAATGAGATGATAGAGCTTTGAATGGAATTTATCATTTTAAGATTCATGACGTATTTTACCACCGATATGCTTCAATTACCCCGTGTTATGGTAGTGATCCGGCATATGTACAGCTTTATTTTTACGACGTAGAAACTGCTGTACATCATGAACTGAATGCTAGAGTAAATAAGAGATGTAATGTGTCTATTATGTATGAATTAGCTAATGAGTTAGATCATGTAAATGTGTTTGTACGTTCTTTTCTGTCAATGGCTGAATATTGTCATCGTCCTGAAAATACAACTAACTGCTAATGTTTGTATGATGATTAAGATGAATAAAGAGTGTTATCTTCGTCGATATAACGATGCTATTCACACTGATGTTGCAGCTATTTTTAGAAGCGATGACGGTGAGCCGCCTTTTGAGAGAGGGGTATGGTTGTTTTTCCCAAATTTTCACGAGCACTACATAATGTTTCTGGTATGGACTCTTCATTACATCCGTTGGCATATCCTGTGTTGTTTCCTAATGGTGATAACGGTTGGCATGTATATATGTCACATAACATTGGTTCTACTACTACTTCTCATGCACCTCGAAACAAAGTTACTATGCTATTGAATACATGTTATCCTCTTGCTTTTCGTGATGATTTTAGTCTTCTGCATTCTTCCCAAAAATGATTTCTTCAATGGATCGTTGGATACGTTCGAGTTTGAAAGTACCAGATTACATTTCATTAAACAAAATCAGGCTGATCTACGTGCTGACCTTTGTAATAACTTAAGTGATTTTATAAATCAAAACCCAAATGATTCTAGAATTGGTCACAAAGTAATTTTGTCTTCCACATTCATAGATTCTCCACGAAATATGTTTTAGAATTACTTAGATGCTATGTGTATTGTACAGCAAAATGGTAAACCTTCTTTATTCATAACTATGACATGTAATCAAAATTGCCCCGAAATTATCGAAACCCTTAATGCCTCACTTTCGACGTGATATTGTTGTTCGCGTTTTCTAAATTAAATTGTATGAACTGATCAATTTGATAGTTAAAAACCAGATATTCGGTAAAGTTGTTGATATTATTTACACAATTGAATTTCCACAACGTGGTTTCCCTCCTGCAAATATTTTGTTGAATTCGGAAAATGATGAAAGAGTTGATAGTATTGAAATTATTGACAAAATTGTTTCTGCTGAAATTCCTGACCTCATACAAAATTACATAACTTGGTAAAAAGTCATATGATTCATGGTCCATGCGGTGTTCGTAATCCTAATTCAGTGTGCTTGCGACAAGGAAAATGTTCTAAAATTTTGCCTAAAGATTTCTCAGAACGTACTCATTATAGTGTGAATGGTTATCCAGTATATAGACGTCGTGATTATGGTATTTCTGTTGATATTTGGTTTATTTGTGGTTTGAATTTCCAGCAAATGTGTTAGTTTTATATTGTAGAATGAATTCAAAGAGGATATGAGTGAAGAATTTCTTATAGACTACAGTCAGGATATATCGTATAATTGAACTCTTCTAATGATCGATGGTATTCTTCAGACTCATAATACTTCATGTCAAGAACTTGGTCTTCCAATCCCTGTTTCAGTTTGCCAAAGACTTTGTGCGAATAATTTTCGTAAGATGTCTTTTCATATCTTTTTCGACTATTGGGTCGATCGATATTTTGGGTGCCAATAGGACGTGACGGGCAGCTTTGTCAGCGTTTTCATTTCCAATTAAACCTCAGTGACTGACTGGGCACCCAAAATACCAAAAAAACAAAACAAAACAAAAAAAAAAAAAAATTTTTTTTTCTTCAGATTTGAAAACAGGAAATAGTTACGAAGTGCTAAATTTGGTGAGATAGCAGTTCGTAGTTAATTATGTCAATGTCAAAGGGGGGCTGTCTGTATCTCTGGTAATTCTTTGCGAAGGATTCTCTTTGCAAGGCCTCGGTTTTCTGTGTGAAGGAATTTCTTGCAAGGCCTCGGTTTTCTGTTCGAAGGAATCTCCTTGCAAGGCCTCGGTCTATTTCTGGATATAAAAGCATCAGAATTGCATCAGAAAGGGCAGTTTGGTTGGTGATATTCGTGGAGAACATTCGAAATTCAACAAAGATAATATTCATCGGCTATATTTTCTAGTGTCTCTTATAACCTGCACCTTGTACCGTTCCCTATTTGCGTTGGCGAAGGTACAGGCTTTCAATTCAGCAAGCGCTTCAACAGTGAATACAGCGTTCAAAAAGAGATCGCGGGGAAAATTCGGTATTAGTCAGGTTTTTTATGTCTGCCCAAATCTTTTGAAGAGAGTGGTGAGAGGTGATATGCGGGATGTATAATGAGAAAGGGACTGTCTTTTAGTTTGTATTGACTCTTTTTTAAATTTGGCTTTAGCTTTTATGTTTCCTACAATCATACAGTATTTGTAGTTCCGCCAGAGGGTTTGTTTCTCTTGACGGAGCTGATTAAGGTGGCTGCTCTACCAGTGAATCATAGACTTTTGTGGTATACGTCTAGTTTCAGGAATTGAATTATTAGCGGACTTACTTATAGCTATGGTAAATTTAGTTATATTACGACAAATATTACTTGGTGTCCAGTCTTCCATTTTACTACGGACTTCAGTTTTAAATTTACCCCAATCAGCTCAGTCAGTTTTGTACTTCGGGGAGGGGGTTAGTCTCTCTCTTATAAAGTTAGAGGTAAAATTAGTTGTGATAGGAAATTGGTCACTTCAATGCAAATTGTCTGAAACCAGCCATTGGCACTTATATAGAATTTGAAGTGAAACCATTGTAAGGTCAATTTGGGTGAAAGATCTGTGGGATGAAAAATGAGTTGGCGATCCATCATTCAAGAGGACGAGATTGGCATTTGTGAATATATTTTCAATCTTTTACGCCAATGAGAATAAGCGGAGTGCTTTGCACATACACATATGCATAAGTGCGGATCTGTGTCTAGTTGAGGTTTGTTCAAAACGTATTGCAAAATTTATTTTTCTTGGTCCACGTGTTAGCGATTTTTTTTTTTTTTTTGGCAACATACATGTATTATTATTATCAGCCATGTTGCGTTGCTAGCTTTTCTTTTTTATAGATTAACAAAAGCGACGTGTTTTGGCTTGTCCTCGAAGTTGGCCCATTCCAAAAAAATGTATCAAAGAATCTGTATAACATTTTGTTTCAACGTCATAACCATGTACCCATGTTTCGTTATCAGTTATGACCGTTTTCAGAAATTTTGGATAGTCTTTAACGTCAATCAACAGCTTCTTAGCGATGCTCATGCGACGTTTGTTTTGCTCAAAATTGAACAATTTGGAAATAAACTTCTTTGGCACAAGTTGCATGCCCAAAAAATGTGACAAATTTGCATAGCAGGAGCCATGCCGACATCGTCGACACCTTCGCTAATAGCGATTCCACGATTCTTCATAACTATTTTCTTCACTGCTTCAACGTTTTTATCTATTGTTGTCGTCCAGGTCGGCCACCGTCATTAACATCTTCTCGGTCTTCTGTGAAGAGATTGTTGCACTTGCTCAAGGTAGACTCGGAAAACACCACAGACAACATTTTATGTGCTTTGGAGCTCTTAATTTTTTTTTTTTTTTGATCCATTTTTTTTGACTACGCAAAAATCGAAGACGAGCCAAACCACGTGCAAGTAAAATAGTAATTATAAACTAAACATTCATAACGGACGTCCTTGATAGCATAAGTGAGGGACATGAGTATGCCACAAAAAATTTGAAAATCGAATATACGTAGCCGCGTAAATCCAAAATTCGCGATATGATTTGAACAGACCTGGTATAAGTCAGAATATGAACAATAAAACGTCAGTGTTAAAGTAGAATTCAAAGTGGACATCCTGATTGTCGAGAGTATCAGTGCACTGCCATACGTTGTAGGGATCGAATCGAATATACGTAGCCGCGTAAATCCAAAATTCGCGATATGATTTGAACAGACCTGGTATAAGTCAGAATATGAACAATAAAACGTCAGTGTTAAAGTAGAATTCAAAGTGGACGTCCTGATTGTCGAGAGTATCAGTGCACTGCCATACGTTGCAGGGATGAAAAAGGGAGTGCAGTAAATATTGTATTTGTATACACGCGAAATTGTTCTACAAAACAATTTCTTCACAGGAATGCCATTTGAAATTCTCAAAATTAATCACCACGTTCAAGTTGTTTGCAAAGGGGGTTTTACTTAGAGGTTCACAACTTTGAGTTGGCAACACTGGTTTATTTGACAACCGATTTAACAGTTGATAGTTGCTTCTTGTTGAGTTTTGTTTGGCATTTTATTACTGATAGATTTACACTAGAGCAACGCTTGCAAATTATTGAAATTTTGTATCAAAACAATGGTCCTGTTCGTCAAACTTATCGTACACTTCTTCCATTTTATGGCATTCATAATCATCCATCAGAGCGGCTCACTCGAATAACTTTGGATAGTTTTCGCACCACGTTTACTCTTAATAATAAAGTGCTACGCAGCATTCTGTGCAAACTTTGTAGCACTAATAAATTTTTTTTTTGCTCAAGATAGTTTCGGAAAATACCACAGGCAACATTTTAAGTGCTTTGAAGAGATAATCGTAGACGAGTCAGAACACGTCTCACTTTTTAGCCTATAAATAAAACTGACAATGCAAAATAGCTGATAATGACGACATATATTGGAGATATATGTACCAACATAGCAAGAAGAAAAAACAAAGAATCAATAGGAGGAAAAGTCCTTAAATTTATTAGGCGACATTTTGATATAGAATTACCGCTATGTCATTCCTTTTATTTCAAATTTTTACACACAAACACATATGCGCATACACACACACACACCCGCGAAAAGGATGGTAATGTCGAGAGGGAAGGGTTGCAAAGTACCATAACCCACTTGTTCAGCAATGCTCGAGGAGATAGTTAAAACAATGTTCCCAGCAGCGACCTCAGTAGTGGATAAGATGCCTGAGCAAAGACCCCCTTGGTACTGGATCTGACGAACTGGCTTGAGGGACAGGAAAACCCCAGGTCATGATGTCATCATGACAAGTGAATTGCTATCACAGCTTTATGTAAATATAATTACTTTTGTAATAAGATCGCCTCCGCAGTGCAAAAGAGTACATTACTTTGTACAGAAGAATTTCATAAATATCACATAGTTTCATTAATTTCAATTTTTATTGACTATATATATATAACAGGTGCCAAATGAGAGTCAGACTCGTACACGGAGTGTTCCGTACCAGATTGGGGTTTGCATGGGAGGTACTCCCGAATCGACTGATTCCAACAAATGTACCGCGTCTATATCAGAAACTTAAAGTGTCTAAAATTGAGTTCAATGGTCCAAAAAACAAAAAAGTTTTTCTAATAAGAACCTGAATCCTAATGGGGGTTTGTATGGGAGGTACCCTCCCTAGGTGCCCGATCAAACGGAAATTCGACAATAAAAGTTTCTGATGTATAACCACCAACCTACTAAATTTTAAGAGCGTGGATAACTGGATCATATAGCTGCCAAAACAAAATGTTTCTTGTATGGGGAATCCTTTAAGTTTTTGAAAATATTTTAGATTTATTATTTGTTGCCCGGATAGAACCACACAATCTGTGAAAATTTCTATGGCCTAGCTATTGCAGTTTATGAGATATGCCCCGAGGACCGACGGATGGACAACGAAGTCTCTGCAATAGGGTTCCTTTTGGTACCCTTTGGGTCCGGAACCCTAAAAAGATGACCTAAAGAAAACATATAATCTATCTATTCAGTCAGAATGTATTAGTTTTCGAGAAAACAAACAAATCTACTACTTATCTCAATTTTGCGAGGGCCACAGGTATAAATTTTATATTCTAAGATTCTAATTTTTACACGCATTAATTGAATAACTCTGATATTGAAGACAATCCAACACAATTTATTGCCCTTCTTATAAAACTGAATAAGATGCTTGCTTCAGAAACCTTTTCATATTGCTTTCATATTATTAATTCATGTATCGAACGTTGCGGAATAAAGTACACCCGAAACTCTTTAGAGTAGTATGACTTTATTCTTTGAATTTGTATTTTTTTTTTTTTTTTTATATTGATGGTATTTATTGCATCTCCTATATATAAAAATAGGACTAACAATAAGGTTTCAACTTTTAAAAAACCAATACACGTGTGTCCTTCCCACAATGAAGAGGAAGGGGTTCACTCAGCACCACGAGCCTGTAAGTAAGCAAAAGGGCAGCACGATCATTACGAATCAGACGAGATGAAATCTTTGTATGGACAAGGACTCTGGCAAGTCGATCTAGTTTGTTCATATAAATAGCCTTACGCTTGGACCATTCTTCTTTTACTAGTGGTACTTCCAGGTCTTTGTGTATATCTTCAGTCCTGATATACCATGGAGCTCCCGTGATTATTCTAAGTATCTATGATTGTGCTCTTTGTATAAATTTAATGTTACTCGCCCTCTCGGTACCCCACAATTCAGAACCATAAGTCCAAATTGGTTTAATAACAGAGTTATACAGCATAACCTTGTACTCAAGTCTCATTCCAAAATTAGAATTGATTAGCCAGGAAAGACTTTGACCCCTCACTTTCATATATATCTTTTAAGCTTCTATATGCTTCCGCCAGGTTAGCCGTCTGTCCAGATGAACGCCAAGATCAGTTACCACTTGAGCTTGAGGAATTGTAACACCATTTAACGTTACTGGGGAACAAGTCCGTCGGTCCAATGTAAATGTAATGTGCTTACATTTCCCCTCATTGACTTTAATTCTCCAGTTGGATAACTACTCCTGAAGGCTTTTAAGATGAGCATCCAAGCCTGCAGAAGCTTTAACTGGGCAACGGGAGTGGCTGATAACGGCAGTGTCATCAGCAAAAGTCGAAGTAACAATTTAACTACTTGTTGGGATGTCGGCAGTGAATAACATGTATACAGTTGGTCCCAAGACACTACCTTGGTGAACTCCTGCTTTTCTCTTAAATTGATTTGTAATGAAAATTTTCTGCCTTACTACAAACACTCGATTTAATATGTACGATTGCAGGACTCTATGCATATTTTGGGGTAGTAAACATTTCATTTTGTAAATCAAACCCTCATGCCATACTCGATCAAACGCTTGTGATATATCAAGGAATACTGCTGCGCAATATTCTCGCAGTTCTTATTTCCGAAGTAACTCTGTTGACTTGCTCAATCGTTCCAAGTTTTGCTCGAAAACCAAATTGATGATCTGGGATTGGGTATTAAAAAGACACGAGAGAAATACTATTGCTTCGTTTGGAAGTTCAGTTATCATTTTTGGCACCATTCTATCATAACCAGCAGATTTTTTGGGCTTCAGTTGATTCCGTACAATAGATACAATTTCTCCTAAACTCGTTTTTAATGGTGACATATTTACTAGATTTGTGATTGTCTCGTGAGGAAGCACAAATTTGTTAGTAGGTAGATTAAGTTGAAACACGTGCTCCAGATGGTTGGCAAATACATTAGCCATCTCTTCATCAGACCGTGCCCAACTTCCGTTTCTGTCTCTAATAGGTGAATCCAGAATACAGGAGTTTTTAGCGATTTTTGTGCTTTCCAAAATGAAAATTTAGTGTTGGTGGGTGATAGGTTATAGATATAGCGCCTTTGTGCCTCGAGCTAGTCGCTTGAAAGTGCTTTGGCTAGTTTTTTTGTTGCATTTTTTAGCCTTTGTTAAGCAGTAGGAGAGCTGTGCTGTTGCCACTCTCTTCTCAATCGTCGTTTAGAAGCAACCAGTTCTTCAATTTCCCTATTTGAGAAAAATTTTCTCCTGAACTTGTGAGAAACAATCAAAGGAGTTAATACTTCAGCTGTAGCTACCAATACGACACTTAACTCATTAACAGATTTGTCGATATCATTTTCAGAGTTGATCGCAGGTGCAATTTCTATGTGAGAACTAATTTTTTTTTTTATATTGCAACCAAGTAGTTTTGTTAGATGTAAGTCTATCTATCTATCAAAATGAGAAAACGATATCAACGGAGGAGTGATCGGGTGAAAGTTCATAATATGATGATATCGGGAGTTTTTCTTAGATCCGCCGGCACAGTATGTAGGCCTATCCGGAGAAACTAAGGCTAGCTTGTTTTTATAATTTATTTTTCTATGAGCCGTTATAGGGAATGTAACTTATCCAAAATTTTCATTTGGATTTTCATCATCTCGTGAAAAGAGTTTTCTATCATTAAGATTGTTTGATTCAGGGTCTGTAATAAATTCACGAACATAGTTTCACTATAACTTTGTGGTTGCAACACTGGCTCATTATACGCATTTTGAGTTGGGGTAGGTTGTGAAATTTGATCACTATGATGAGACATTAGAGCCTTAGGCTTCACAAATTTTTTCGCAGTTTGTTGTTGAGCGCCTAAGCGCAGTGCACCTGCATACGACACATTTGAATACAAAAGAATTTTAGGTGGTAGACGCATATCTGTCGTTGATTCTGTACGGATAAAACGGGCGGAATTGTTTTGTGACTGCAAACGGTTCCTTAACTCCTTATATACAGGACAACCTCTATAATTGGCTGTATGATTGCCCCCACAGTTACTGCATTTTTTAAGATCGGGATTATCGTGACTAAATTTACAGGTTGCGGTTTCATGCAGTCCCCACAAGCTACGCATACTGAACGAAGGGTGCAATAAGATTTCGTGTGGCCAAATTTCTGGCAATTAGTGCATTGCACAGGATTTACTCGTTTGTGAGGCTTCTCCACAGTTACCCTACGATGAAGTAATTATTTAAGGTTGTATATGTTTCTTTAAATGCTGCAACTATGGGGCCAACTCAATTGTATACAATGGCTGTGGAATTTTATTTTTATTAAAAATATTGATCACTACTTTGGCCTCAAACCCTTTTTCTTCCAGTGCACTCTTAATATCGCTACAATCAACAGAGAGTTCAATGTCCTTAATTACAACTACCAGTCCTTTACTACTTTTAAGCAAGTAGCTGGAACCTGTTACTTTCCAAAAGCGTTTTTTTTTTGCATTATTACTTTTTTGCGGGCTTACTTTACGCTTATTGTGGATTTGTTTGCAGCTGTCAATAAATGTCTGCACTTCCGTTTTATTTTCCAGGGTCCCGTTTTTTGCATGTTATACAGTTGTCTTTTTGATTGATTTAGCTTGCGTAACAGAATTTTTTCTATTGCTAGCTTGTTCTGGCATTGGGTTGTCGATGTCGCTATTAAATGTTTGGGTGTTTGTTGTTGTTACAGTAACTGCTTGTGATGACGCAATCGAAGCAGTAGCTGAGAACACTGTTGTTGTTCCTGAAACTGTATTAGCTGTTGAAGAAAAAGCTGTGCTTTGTATTGTGTTTGATGCAGCGTTAAACACAGGTGCTTCTGGGTTTGAATAAGAAGGTGGTTGAGGGGCAGGGCACTGTGTACTCCATGGAACTGAGTGTCTAGTGCTTGCTGCATTCGAAGATCGAACAGGAGAGCAAGATCGTGCTCTATCTACGGGCGCTTGTGCGGTTAATAAGGAACCTTTGTTTTTGTTCCTGGTATCATTAGCGGCAAACGCGAAGTAAGCATTTCTCGGTGTCATTATGTGGGCTGTTAGGCTTTAATAAGAAAATAGAATAAAATTTATTAGTTGTAGTGTAAACGTCCGATCAGTAAGCCTGCTCGAAGATGAACGAATTTGTATTTGTAATTAAAACTAAATATATAAAATTATTTATAGCACATGCCTTTCTTAATATTATTTTATATTGTGGTGACTGAGATTATTTAAGTGGAGTTAGGTGAAGAAGTATTTAAATTACAGAAATAAAAGAATGGCTTATATAAACGTCTAATTGATTTTAGTTGCAGTGAAAAAGTAATCTTGTTGTGTTGTATTTTATTTTATGTACTATATATAAGAAGTTTTAGGTGATCTAGTGTCTTGAATCAGAAGAACAAACAACTGATCTCTTTGATGGTTAAACAAAAAGTGCCAATGCTTAAAGAACTTTCGTTCGACGGCGGGAAACATTAAATTCAAAGTAATGCTAGCGGCAACTGCTCAGCTCATAGCGGGGCATAACAGACAGCTACAACAGAGAAAAAGTATAGTTCCGTTTTCAAGCAGAGATATTGATCCCAAGCCAATACTAGCGGGGAAAGCTCACTTTCGATTTACACATAAGAACGGTATGCGCAGCAACCGTGCAAGGAGTGACATACACTCCGCGCCGCTTGATTAGAACACCTCTTCAAAAAAGCCGTCTATTGAAATTTGTATGTTTCAAACAGATGTATTTCTTCTTTTGGAGTACATTTAATTTATGGCAAATGCATTTGAATATTTTTTAGTAGTGGGTTGTGCCCATTTTTGCTCAAAAACTTCACAGATCCTTCTTGGAATTGATTCGTACAACTGTGCCAAATAATTGAGTGATATTGAATTCAAAGTTAGTTTGATGGCTTATATTAGTTCAGGTATGGTTCCATATTGCTGTCCAGCTCCATACAGTTTCCGTGTTACCCAGCCCCAAATATTATCGGTGTTGTTTAAATCCGGTGTTCAAATATAAACACCACATATTAGTGTAAAAATAGAACTACACTGTTTAAATATACATAAATACCACATAAGAGATGATAATAATCTGTACAAAGAGTGCTACACGAACTCTTATAAACACACAATGTATTTTATGATCATAGATATTATATGATCACTAATGCTATAGCCTATAATATTCCCTAAATAAATACACTCAAACTGTTTATAAATAAATAAATAAATAAGTGGCGCATAAATCTACGTATTTTTTTTTTTTTATAATTGTTTTACCAAAGACAATAATAAAGATAAATTCTTCTGTATTTGATTTGGATGGGAAATTTTTGGAGTTATATAAGTCTTTATGCCTAGAAGTCGTATTCCTGAAGGGTACATTGTTTTTCACTTATAATATGTGATTGAGGTTATCCTCTATAAATTGGATTTCGTGGCTACTACAAAAGTGAAGAATAAATGGGCCACCAACCCATGAACTTTTTGGAGTTCGAATTTGGTGGTGCCTATGGGTACGAAGTCTGACCAGAGGCTCTTTCTGATACCACGGGTGGTCAGGAGCCCATGGAACTTGTTTGCGTTATACAACCGGGTGCTGTGACCCAGAAAACAGCAGAGGTTTAAGATGCGCTTCGCTTGCCACCAAGGAGGGAGTCATATTTACCAAAATGAATGTGACTCTTATTTTGGTACCTGCAGATACATATCCAAGGGGCGTTGTCTGACGTTTATCAATCCATGTGCTTGGCAGCGTGTTCTTAAGTCTTTCTAAACAGGCGAGCACGTTAAACAATGGTACTTAATTGTATTTGATTTGGAATTAATTATAGTTTCATTCAAAATTGACGACAAGAAATGTATTTTTTCTGGACCTTTAAATTAAGCTTTAAATAAAGTTTGTTAGGTGTCCTATTCAAGTGGCGCGGAAACTAGGAAACCTGGCAAACTTTGTTCAGATCTTTTCGGTAGATTGCGTGGTATTCATGTAATTGATATTGTATTTATGACATGATTTCGTATACTGTAATACTTTATTACATTTTCATTGTGATGCTTTTTGGTATACGATATTTTTTGTTCTATTCCCTGGCGCGTAAACAAACAAATGTTATGGTTTGCCAACATGGGAACAGGAAACATACAATTGCCATGCGAGAAAGATGAGCAATCAAGATTACTTACTCAAACACTCAATGACTGCCCCTGGGATTTATTTATTGTCATAGCTAAAGCGAGCCGCACTGAAAACTGTTGTTGTTTGAATTCTAATTGTATGTCGAGATGAGTTCTCCATAAATGTTCCCTTTTGAACGGTTGCTTCGATCACGATGTTCAGTAATATTTTTACTGCTATCCATGTACCGTTTCAAAATTTTGAGCAACGTTTGGGAATACCTCATAAATGAGTTAGGAATTTGACTCAGTTAGTTGACAAAAATATGGAAACGGAAGCAGTCAAAACGCCTGATTTGATTTCGAACGATCATTTTGCAACTCAACATGCATATCTTGCTTGTATGTAGGATCTTGACGTGTTTCAAAAAACGGAGTAGAAAAAAAATATAAAATATGTTTCTTTTTTTATTTTGTATTTATTTATTTATCAAAATTAAATCTAATATATAACACTAAACCTAATACTAATTTTAACAAGTGACTAGCTGCTGGGGCCTACGACTCGCTTTTTTAATTATATTGTACTAAAGTTACATTTTTGCATGTTGTTGTTGTGCTTCGTTAAGCTGGTGACTACAGCAGAGCGAACATCTTAATGTTTCACTCTTCGCGCACGACGGTCTCCGTGCGTATTGCCGTTTGTCGTATTTGCTTTAAAAGAGGCATACAATCATTATGTATTCCTCTGACTTCTTCTAGATATGTCTATTTTTTTGACAATAACGGCAAAGTATATTTTAAAAAAACAAAAAAATAACTGTCCGCATCTCCAAAACCACGCAACCTATCAGGTCCAAATGTAGCTATTAACAATATACTTAACCCCATAAGTACAACAAAAAAAAAATTCATTAAAATTGGTCTAGCCGTTCTCGAGATTAGCGCTTAGCAACATTTTTAGCGATTCATTTTTATATAAAGATAAGTTAACACACCAACAACAACAGAAGGTTATTGACATTGTATCATATTATCAAACCATGCCTTACAAATCCCTTCTATCTTCTTATATGCATTCACGACCTCATTCATCCCCATACTCATCTTGATTCATATTGGCTCTTGTCGTCGTTGGTCTTTTTGTTTCCAGCCAGACGGGCACCAATAAAGTTTACATTCAGTTGCTACATTTCGTTTATTGCCAAGTTTTTAGTCTTCCGGCTTTACGGTGACCAATGTTATCAAAAAGTAAAAGCAATAACCTCACCAACAGGACAACATTACCGATGCCAATGTGATGCCTCGCTAGAAGCTGCCATCAACACTGCTCATCTTCAAAATGATGTGGTTGAGGATTTTCCAATTTTTTTTTCCCCTTCATTTTTCTATTTTACGTTTATTTTTGCTTTCGTTGTTAATGGTGTAAGTAATGGTAGCGTTGCCAACTACAAAAACTGTTAGAAGTTATGCCAGCAATTGTGGCTCCAGTGAGGCGGGAACATGGACAAATGAAATGAATATATGAGTGAATCAAGAGTGAAAGATGGATGGAAGGAATTAGGAGAGAAATGACGAATGCCAAATGGTTGCAGGAAAAGAAAAAGAAAGGAAAGCTGATACGTGTTTCATACGTATAGTAATGAATTTGTGAGTTTTTGCCGATTTTTCTTTGGCGAATCACGTTGCCATCCATACAATGAGTTTGGCGCCAAGTAATTATTTTCACTTTCCTGTTTATTCATGTTTCTTTGTGAATTTGTCTACTTAAGCCGCGACGTAAATTTATTCACACTCAGTGATATACCGCTGCTTCTGCAAAACGATTTCAGCCACCCTCACTTTACGAAACCAAACTCAAATAACACAACAACGAACATAGAAACAATAATTTGGGCAAAGCAATATTTCAGGCATAGTACATGAGTGAAATCTACCCCGTAAGCATCGTGTTTCCCTTGTTAACAAACTCCTAACTCAAAGGAGAGGGATCTGCCAAAAACAATCAACGTATGAAACGGCACTAAGTAAAAGAAAACGAAAAAAAAAAAAACAACAACAAATAAATCTGTGTGCGGAAGTGAAAAAACGGTAGTTGAATCGTTCTTGCTTTCGTATTTCCATTCATTCATACTCGGTCACACTACCTCACACTTTCCAAACTTTTCCACAATTCCAATCTTTAACTAAACTACTGCTCTCTGCAGCTGTTTGCTGTTGACAAAGTTGTTGCGTCGTCTGAAAGAAGCTCGACACTTCTTCCATATTTCTCATTTTCCTTCATCTAACATTCCTTTCTTAAACCAAAGGTTTATGTTAGTCTATCTGCCCGGCCGTCTATATATGGCGTACTCTGCCTCTGTATTTCTTTTATATCATTCCAGCATCTATTCTTTCCTACTGTTGTTATTTTCGCTGTTCTTTACTTATTTTCCTTTGCAATATATTTGCCATTGTTGGTTTACAATTCTTGTTTGTTTATTTATTTGCTATTATTGTCTGCTTAACGCCATAAAAAATCACATTAAATTGGCGTCTAACTGACTACAACTTCAATTGAAAAGCGTTCCATACCATTCACCATAGCCAAGATGGTCAAAAAGAATGTTGACTTCTTGTGCTTATTGGCACTGAGACAATAACAAAAATAAAACAAAAACTACAAGAAGTACTCAATGGCAGACTGAAAACAGACGGCGGAACTGCCGAGAAATAAAATACAAGCAAAAATAATAATAAATACTCGTCTATATATGAAGCGTTCTAAGCAATCGATATCATTTAAGTTAAAATTGGCAAATTTCTGAGCTTTCCAGGTTTCTTTCAGTTTTGTCGCCTTGAAGTGGCTTGGACAATGCAAATACTTTTAAAAATATTTAAAAAGCGTATGACAATGAGCTTCATTATGAGAGTGTGCAATAACTAAATAAGATGGAAGATAAACTTTAGATTACCAAATCTCAAATGCCTTTCACCATAAATTTCTGAATTTTTATGCTCTCATCATACATATTATTTTCATATACTGGTAAAAGTAATGTGGTCTCCGACGCCAAATAGAAGTGCTAATACGTACTCAGTTAAACAAGAAAAAAAGTACATACTCTAGACGTAACTTTAAAAAAAGATTTTTCCTTACACTTCGTGATTGAATATTCAGAAATATTTTCTTACTTATTTCACTTATGTTTAGCGAAGAGTATACGTACAGGATTTGAACATTGAAGCCATAATATTTGTATGGGAGCTTTACGATCCAGTAATCCTAGGGTCTTGAAATCGACATGGTTGTTGAATATGGGCAGATACTCATATTGTTTAAATTTCACATAGCTATATAATCCAGTAACCCCACGATATTGAAATTTGGTTGGTAGTGGATTAAAAACTTTTAGCTTCGAAATTTTAGGTTCATCAGACCAATGGGGAGGGTACCTCCCATACAAACCCACCATTAAAATTCAAGTTCTTATTCGAAAAACTGTTTTTTTCTATTGAACTGAAATTTGGAGACAATAAGTTTTTAATATAGGTGCTGTACATTTGTTGGAATCTGCCAAATTTAGCCACTAGGCGGTATCTCCCATACAAACCCCAAATTCGTACGGAAGCCTCCGTGTGCGATTTTTAATTCCTGCGCAGTTTTTTTTTCTTTAAATTTTACCAAAAAGCTTAAATTTGAAATGTACCATATTGGCGCTCAAAAACAAAAAAAATCAGTTAAACACTTCATACCAATGACCAAAAATGTAATAGCCCTGTGAAACCAGATGAGAGCGCCGGTGATTAGACATATGATTAAGATGAAAAATCGCAGAAACATCCTCTTAATTACGGCATTTTCCCTGTGGTTGTTGTAGAAAATTATCACCTTTTTCATCTGGTTACCAAAGCAATCTATTGTAGTTATTAGTCACTGTGGAAAACTATAAAAGTCTTACACCCTTTTAAGCTTTGATGTCACCAGTTTGTATATAAATGTCTGTATGTTTTAAACATACATCTCTGAGTTTATTTGTATAATGGTATATTATCGTCTCTCCTTTAAATCAGTTGAAAATATTCTTAATTTATGGCAATTACATTGTAGTTGTTATTTTGAGTGTGCGCTGCTTCACTATATACTTCACATATTTCATGCAGTGAATAGCATAATGAGTTTGTCATTAAGTTTGTAACAAACAGAAAGAAACAAATTATACATATTCTTGCTCAGATCGACGAGACAGGTTGATTAAGCGATGTCCGTCTATAAAACTATGAAGCTACATTTTTACGTTGATCAGTCAAACAAATGCTATCTGTTAAGCTGAGTTAACAGTTTAGATTTTAGTTGATCGGATTATTCGTCTTCGGGAGTCTTGCTTATCAGACGTTTACCTCGCAACTAATAAGTTTTTTTTTACCAAAAGAGAATAGCCCCAATAAGGGCAGCGAGAAATGCTTACTTCTCGTCTGTCGCTAATGATACCAGAAACAAGAACAAATGTTCCTTATTAACCGCACAGCCGCCCAAAGATAGAGTAAGTTCTTGCTCTCCTGTTCTGTCTTCTAATGCAGCAAGCACTAGACACTCAGTTCCATGGAGTACACAGTGCCCTGCCCCTCAACCACCTTCTTATTCAAACCCAGAAGCACCTGTGTTTAACGCTGCATCAAACACAATACAAAGCACAGCTTTTTCTTCAACAGCTAATACAGTTTCAGGAACAACAACAGTGTTCTCAGCTACTGCTTCGATTGCGTCATCACAAGCAGTTACTGTAACAACAACAAACACCCAAACATTTAATAGCGACATCGACAACCCAATGCCAGAACAAGCTAGCAATAGAAAAAATTCTGTTACGCAAGCTAAATCAATCAAAAAGACAACTGTATAACATGCAAAAAACGGGACCCTGGAAAATAAAACGGAAGTGCAGACATTTATTGACAGCTGCAAACAAATCCACAATAAGCGTAAAGTAAGCCCGCAAAAAAGTAATAATGCAAAAAAAAAACGCTTTTGGAAAGTAACAGGTTCCAGCTACTTGCTTAAAAGTAGTAAAGGACTGGTAGTTGTAATTAAGGACATTGAACTCTCTGTTGATTGTAGCGATATTAAGAGTGCACTGGAAGAAAAAGGGTTTGAGGCCAAAGTAGTGATCAATATTTTTAATAAAAATAAAATTCCACAGCCATTGTATACAATTGAGTTGGCCCCATAGTTGCAGCATTTAAAGAAACATATACAACCTTAAATAATTACTTCATCGTAGGGTAACTGTGGAGAAGCCTCACAAACGAGTAAATCCTGTGCAATGCACTAATTGCCAGAAATTTGGCCACACGAAATCTTATTGCACCCTTCGTTCAGTATGCGTAGCTTGTGGGGACTGCATGAAACCGCAACCTGTAAATTTAGTCACGATAATCCCGATCTTAAAAAATGCAGTAACTGTGGGGGCAATCATACAGCCAATTATAGAGGTTGTCCTGTATATAAGGAGTTAAGGAACCGTTTGCAGTCACAAAACAATTCCGCCCGTTTTATCCGTACAGAATCAACGACAGATATGCGTCCACCACCTAAAATTCTTTTGTATTCAAATGTGTCATATGCAGGTGCACTGCGCTTAGGCGCTCAACAACAAACTGCGAAAAAATTTGTGAAGCCTAAGGCTCCAATGTCTCATCAGAGTGAACAAATTTCACAACCTACCCCAACTCAAAATGCGTATAATGAGGCAGTGTTGCAACCACAAAGTTATAGTGAAACTATGTTGGTGAATTTATAACAGACCCTGAATCAAACAATCTTAATGATAGAAAACTCTTTTCACGAGATGATGAAAATCCAAATGAAAATTTTGGATAAGTTACATTCCCTATAACGGCTCATAGAAAAATAAATTATAAAAACAAGCTAGCCTTAGTTTCTCCGGATAGGCCTACATACTGTGCCGGCGGATCTAAGAAAAACTCCCGATATCATCATATTATGAACTTTCACCCGATCACTCCTCCGTTGATATCGTTTTCTCATTTTGATAGATAGATAGACTTACATCTAACAAAACTACTTGGTTGCAATATAAAAAAAAAAATTAGTTCTCACATAGAAATTGCACCTGCGATCAACTCTGAAAATGATATCGACAAATCTGTTAATGAGTTAAGTGTCGTATTGGTAGCTACAGCTGAAGTATCAACGCCTGTGATTGTTTTTCGCTAAAAACGCCTGTATTCTGGATTCACCTAATAGAGACAGAACCGGAAGTTGGGCACGGTATGATGAAGAGATGGCTAATGTATTTGCCAACCATCTGGAGCACGTGTTTCAACTTAATCTACCTAATAACAAATTTGTGCTTCCTCACGAGGCAATCACAAATCCAGTAAATATATCTCCATTAAAAACGAGTTTAGGAGAAATTGTATCTATTGTACGGAATCAACTGAAGCCCAAAAAATCTGCTGGTTATGATAGAATGGTGCCAAAAATGATAACTGGACTTCCAAACGAAGCGATAGTATTTCTCTCATGTCTTTTTAATACCCAATCCCTGATCATCAATTTGGTTTTCGAGCAAAACTTGGAACGATTGAGCAAGTCAACAGAGTTACCTCGGAAATAAGAACTGCCTTTGAACTGCGAGAATATTGCGCAGCAGTATTCCTTGATATATCACAAGCGTTTGATCGAGTATGGCATGAGGGTTTGATTTACAAAATGAAATGTTTACTACCCCATAATATGCATAGAGTCCTGCAATCATACATTTAAGATAAAAGCAGGAGTTCCCCAAGGTAGAGTTTTGGGACCAACTCCATACATGTTATTTACTGCCGACATCCCAACAAGTAGTTAAATTGTTACTTCAACTTTTGCTGATGACAGGCTTGGATACCCATCTTAAAAGCCTTCAGGACTGGTTATCCAATCAAAGTCAATGAGGGGAAATGTAAGCACATTACATTTTCATATACAATTCCTCAAACTCAAGTGGTAACTTATCTTGGCGTTCATCTGGACAGACGGCTCACCTGGCGGAAGCATATAAAAGCTAAAAATATATGTATGAAACAAAGGGCTCAAAGTCTTCACTGGCTAATCAATTCTAAATTTGGACTAAGACTTGAGTACAAGGTGATGCTGTATAACTCTGTTATTAAACCAATTTGGACTTATGAACATTGAAGTTATAATATAAAAAGAGCACAATCCAAGATACTTAGAACAATCACGGGAGCTCCACGGTATATCAGCAATGAACATCCACAAAGACCTAGAAGTACCACCAGTAAAGGAAGAATGTTCCAAGCGTAAAGCTATTTGCATGGACAGACTAGTTTGACATGATAATCCTCTAGCCAGAGTCCTTGTTAAATGTTTACCATAAAAGAACATAATTTTACATTTGTCACAATTAATCGTAAGATAGTTCTTAACACACCACTGAGATAAAGAATCAAGATCTTCTTGAATAAACATTTGCTGGACCGGAGTTGAAATAGATAAACCCAACTTAATATCAGCAGCGTATATTAAGACGTTAGATTATTTTATATCAGATAGCAAATCGGTTATAAAACTATTGCATAATAATGAGTCAAGGTACCCTGCGGGACACCAGAAGTCACACGAATAGTTTTTGATATAGCTATTTTAAAAATAACCACTTTATATTGGATGTAATCCAGCTAACTAAATTGGAGGAAAAACTAAAGGTATTAATTTTATTGAGGAGTACAAAGTGACAAACACTTTCAAACACCTTACTGAAATCAAAGTATTTTATTGTACATCCATTTGATGTTTTCATAAAAAGCTACCACAGACCAACGAAGTAATAAATTCTAATAAGTTGATTGCAGTCGAAAGCTTCTTGGTGAATCCATGCTGAGTAGTACTTAATAAAGGAGGAACAAAATGCTGCAACTGAACGGTCATAATATATTTAAATAACTTCGGAATAACACAGAGTTTAGCAATTCCTCATTAATAGGATTGACTGCCTTTTTTACGGAGTGGGATTATATAAGACTGCTTCCAAATATAAGCTAAAATAGAGGTATTCAGAGATACGTCAAACAATTGACAGACTGGACCATACAAAACATCAGCACACCACTTTAGAACACAACTAGTTACATCATCTGGTCCTAGCAAAAACGTTAATTTAGAAGATTTTAAATATTGTAGTACTATGTTACAATCAATAACTGGCATGTTAGATTTATTATTTTGAGAAATGTGATATGGGTGACTATCACAAACGTTAATGAAATTCATGTAAGTGCTTTGGAAAAGTTAGAAAAAAGATTGGAAATATCTCCAGCACTACAACATTTAACACAATTTAATTTCATACAAGATGGATATATGGTTGGAACCTGCGCGTAGTGTTAATAGTATTTTGGCTGTGGTAGGCATAGCATGAGGGGAGCAATGAACATGCGGTAGAAAAATTACCACTCGTCAACGTTTACGTAATTTTTCCTTGAAAATATTTTACCACCACGTCAGCGTTAGTGTAACTATTTAGTGGAAAAAAATTTACCACACATCAAATTTAACGTAAGTTTTTCATAGAATTATTTTTACCACTCGTCCATTTTGTTGTTGGTAAAAAATTATTTATTTTGAAAACGTTATATTATTCATTTTTTATCTTACATGATATTCAATGCAGATCATGTGAAATTCAAGAAAACTCAGTGATTTGGCAATAGCTCAATTTCTTGAAGACGATGACGTAGTCAGTGAAGTCGATGACGAAATTGTCGATTCGGATTTCTGCATTGAAGAAAGTGACATGAGTGATGAAATATGTATAGAAGATGATGAATGCTGTGAATCTGATGGAACTGACGACATGATTGTTGAACAAATTAAGGGCAATGATGAAGAAGAACGTGTTGTTGAAGAAAATGTATGTGAATATGAAGTAAACTATTTTTATTGAAAGAACAGGTTCAACTGCTCAGTATTGGAACCAACACGCTGCGTAAAAACTACTCTACATAACATTGTGCGGTTACCAGTGGCTTTACAACAAAAATCTGAAGAAAACTTGTGTGGATATTGGTCAAGAATTTTTGATAGCGATATGGAGAACATGGTTTTAGTGCATACAAATATAAAACTAAAAGCAAAATTTGATCTATCAGCAAAATCTGAAGCAAAACCTCTTGATATAATCGAACTGCGCGCATTTTTCGATATATTGATCTATACATCTGTATTCAAGTCTAACAACGAGGCCACAAAATTTATTTTTGCAACTCATGGAACGGGTAGAGAAATTTTTAGAGCTACAATGTCCGAGGAAGGTTCCTTTATATTCTTAGTTGCTTACGATTTGATAACTCTTGTGATAGAAGCTAACGATTATTAGGTGATCCTTTAGCTGTAGTTTCAGAAATATTCAACAGATTTATAGAAAGCTGCAGGAAAAGTTATTCAATTGGTACTCATGCTTGCATTGATGAAATGTTGGTACCATTTCGAGGTAGATGCAAGTTTAAGATTTACATGCCAAAAAAACCGGCGAAATATGGCATTAAGATAACTGTCATTGACTGATGCACGCAAACAGTATCTTTCGAATGCTTTGTCATGGTTTTACCATAAGACTATAACAATTTTGTCCTAAGTGCTTCGTCAAAACCGTGCTGTTGAATTATTATCCTCAATGCATCACAAAAAAGAAACTGGTCAACTCACTTTAAAACCTGCAATGATAGCTGATTACAACAATACAAAAGGTGGAGTGGATGAGATTGATAAGAAATGCTCACAATATATTCATGCGGTCGACGTACACGCCGCTGGCCAATAGCCATATTTTATAGAATTTTGGATATTAGTGCTGTGAACGCGTACATTATTTTCCAATCTTCGAAAGATTTTGAGAACAGCTCAAGAGGAGACTTTTTAAAAAGCTGGCAAGACAAATGGTCTTACCACATTTGCAAAGACGACAACACAATCAAAGGCTTCCGCGGTCTTTACGAGACACAATAGTATTTTGGGACCGGATTCAGTAGCTCCGCCTCCGATAGAATCGATCCCTGTTGCTAGTAAATTATGCTACATATGCCCGAGTAAGCTAAAGTGAAAAACTACACACAGTTGTCTACAATGTTGTAAGCCAATGTGTATGGGCTGCAGCAAACGTGTATGCGTACACTGTGCAAACACAGAATTGGATGATAGAAGGTTTAAATCTTCCATTATTAAGATTTTGCCAGTATCTTTGATAAAAGAAAAGTATTATTATTAGCTGTCAGATGTGATAGGTAAATAGATTTATCTGAAGCAATTTGGATATAGGAGTATGTAATAAATGAATTAGAATTGATAAATGAAACCTTAAAACAAATGAACTGAATGGCATCGGTATTATCAATAGGCACCAGAACAGAAGAATAAGAAGCTCTAACAGAAATCAAAACTCGACCTTCTACGCGATCAATTCGATCTTTTCTAAAAGTTGAGTAATTGTTGTTAAGCAATTCAGAATTAAGAACATCTTGACAAAGCCATTTTCTATAAACAAAATTGTATCTGAATCAAAAGAAAGGTTGGATGGATCCAAAGAAAGTGCTGCTTGAGGGCGGCAAGAAATCAGTTCTTTGTAGAAATTTTTGGGGGATGTTTGCAATAACATCATCATTTCACCATGATGTTTCTGGTATGGGGACCGCTTTAATTTTTTGAAAATATTTGATTTATAGTACAATATTTGTTGCTGATGCCCGGAGAGAACTACATATTCTGTAAAAATTTCAACTTTCTAGCTATTACGGGAACCCGAGAACCAACAGACGGACGGCAACGAAGTCTCTGCTGTAGGGTTCTCTTTGGTACCCTTTGGGTCAAAACTTTTTTTTTTTGGTATGGTCTATCATTTGGGTAATCCAAAGCAGACATGACGCGTCCACTCTATGTTATTTCCATTTATACAATACTTATGTTATTTTAGCATCACTCAATAATGGAATTCCATCCGCCTTTAGTTCAACATCTCAAATTTTTTTTCTTTAAATTTTCAGAGATACTGGCCAGTTGGGAAGAATGGTGGACATATGATGGAATATCTGGTAAGTTTCATTTGTATTGCAACCATACTATAATTTGCAAAAATGTTTATTAAATTGGAGAGGAAGAATAAAGCATTAGGAATATTATTGAACCCGTCTGGGTGGCCACATAACAAAAAGTATATAAATAACTCCCTTTATTCTGTTTGTCATTTTTGCTATACATGATACTCAATCCCACATCGCTACTAAATACAAAATTCTCAAAAAGTACATTACCTGAAGAACGATTAAAATGTTGTTGTTGTGTTACACTTGTATAATATATGATGAATATCCTAGTCCATTTCTCTTCGGGAATGAATTCTAGAAATTGTGAATGCAAGTCACGTATACGTAAAATATTTTTAATTAAAATAAACTGAAAAATAATCTGTCTTAAGGACTCCGTTTATTAATCAACAAAGTAAGTTGCATGTAAGTTAATGGTATAGCTTTAAAATAAACTAAACAAAATCCATACAAAACATACCCTTTTTCAAATCGCATTTATCTCCTGACAATAAAGTACCTGGAATTAATCAATAAAGCGCAAAATTTTTAATTTTCATCACTATTTATTGGAACACCTTCAAAATAGGCTCCATTTGAAGCGATACACATGTGCCAACGATTTTTCTAATCCTCAATTTTTTTGTAGGCGCTCTCCGCTATGGCTTTTAGCTCCTTCAGCGAAATTTGTTTCATGGAGTCTATGGAGTCATGCCGGGTTCCCCGATGCGGCAATTTGAGTTTGGTGAACAGGAAAAAGTCACACGGAGCTAAGTCAGGTGAATAGGGCAGCGGGTCGATGGTATTTATCGCGTATTTGGCCTTAGAATCGTTGATAATTATGGCCCGAATAGATGGCGCGTTATCATCATGCAGAACCCACGAATTATCGGCCCACAATTCCGGCCGTTTACGACGGATTTTGTCACGCAAACACCTTAAACCGTTAAATAGATGTCCTTATTGACCGTCAGGCCTTCCGAAACGACCTCATGGTGAACCACGGATAGAGATGAAAAAAATCAGCATCACCTTGATTTCTGCGAGGTTTTTTCGGTTTTGGCAAATTTTTTTTTTAACCATTCCGAAGATTGTTCGCTCGTTAGCGTGTCGTACTCGTAGATCCATATCTCGTCACCAGTTATGATGCGTCCAATGAACGTGGGATCAGAATAAGCCCGATCCAGCATGTCTTTAGCGACCTTCTGCCGATACTCTTTTTGGAGAAAATTCAGCTCAATCAGAACGAGCCGATCGGTGACGCGCTGCATGCCCAAATAGTTGACCAAAATTAAACGATCTATTTCACGATTGATGTTGAATTCACGTGCCATCTCTCTAACACGTAGATGATGATTGTCTAGCACGATTTCTTTAACTTTTCGTCAGTGCCAGAGGTCGACGGCCGTCTGGAACGTCTTTGACGATCTCCGACCATCTTTAAAGGCTTTATAACACTCGTAAGCCTGAGTTTTCGATAAAACAGACATACCGTAAGTCTTCTCCAGCATTCGAATTGATGCGGCACACGAAATTTCGTTCAAAATACAATACAAAATTTGAGACAAACTCTATGTTCAATATTTTTTTCCATTATAAAGTTCGCCGGGAACTACTGAGGTGGACTGATTAAACCAGCTGCGGTAAAGAAACTGGTTGACAGCTCTCACTTTGGCATAGTAATTAAGGACAGACCTACCAAAATACAGGAAAAAAAAACCTAAAAATACTTAACGAATGCAATTTAAATAACAAATTCTGGTTACTTTATTGACAGAAGGTAATATTGGGTCATATAAAAAGTCTGTGTGGTGTTTTTTTTTTTAATCAAAATCAAATTTAATCAAGTACATATTGGCAATTATTATCTATGGCCTTGTGGCATTTTTCGGGTAGCTTCATAATTCCATCCGTGTAGAATTTCTATGGCTTATCGGCGAAAAACTTGGCCTAGTGATTTTCAGCGGCTCTTGGGTTGTCCAATTTTTTACCATGAAGAGAGTCTTGCCGAGACCGAAACAAATGGTAGTAGGAAGGTGATAGGTCTGGGCTATATGGTAGATGTATCAAAACTTTGAAACGAAGTTCCGTCAATTGGTTCCGGGTCATCAAAGATGCCATAGCATTGTCATGATGGAAGACAACACCCTTTTTGTTGACCAATTCTTGTCGCTCTTTCTTCATTGCTTCATTCAAACTGTCGAGTTGTGCACAATAGAGGACGGAATTGATCTTTGCGTAATGTTCCAGCATCTCATAATAGACCATTCCCTTCCAATCCCACCAAACACTCAACATAACCGTGATTGCCGTCAATCCAGGTTTTGAAGTCGTTTGCCCATGATCGCTTGCATTAGATATTTACGTATTTAATCCATTTTTCACCGCGCGTAATAATGCGCCTCAAAAAAGATTGCATTTCGTTACGTTTCGGCAGCGTTACACTGATAGTTATTTCGTCAATTAAATTTCTTAGAGTTAATTTATGTGGCACCCAAACATATAACACCTTTGAATAGCCTGCTCTGTTTAGATGATTCCAAACCGTCATATGGTTGATGTTTAGTGCCTTCGCTATCTCCTGCCAGCTTACGTGCCGGTCTTACTCCATTACTTGCAAAATTTCATCTACTTTTTCAGTGACACGCCGACCAGTACGAGGTGCATCTTTTACATCGAAATTTCCGGAATGGTATCGACCAAACCACTCCTGGGTCCGGTGTTCGCTCACAGCATTACCACCATGAACTGGAAAAATTTTTCGGCATGTTTTTGCTTTTTTATAGTAAGACATCGATAAAGTGCGACTTAGACTCGAACACGGAGGGTTCCGTAACAGATTGGAGTTTGTATTGGAGGTACCACTATCGATGGTTGATTTGGCTGATTCCAACAAATATAAAGCGCCTATTTCAGAAAGTTATTATATATTGTCCAAATTTTAGTACAATAGTCCAAAACAAACAAATTTTTCGAATCAGGTACCCTCCCCTAGAGAATAGTGGGTTTGTATAGGAGGTATTTCGACAATATAATTTTGCATACTCAACCACCCAAATTTTCAGATCGTAGACCACATACACACCAAAGATTATGGAAAATACAGCTGTAAGAGTTAAACCCAATAAACACCTGATCAACCAAAAGCTCAATGAGCCCAAAGACGATTCACGGTCGGTTGTCATCTCACTCCCACAGCACTTGTAGGACGATGTGTTGCCAAACAACTTTTCCTCTCCAGGCATTCGTTTTAAGACTTCTAAGTTTATAAATGAACAATCATCATTTTTTGGAACCAAAATAACAAAATTCAAAATGTCAGTAGATAAAATAGTTTCCAGAGTATTTCCAAATATATCATTGATGGTGTTTACAGGTTCACAAATTAAATTATTCGGTATTTCAATGATATTCGAACCGAACTGATGAAAAGCTCCCATTTCACCGTTACCAAGTGATATAAGAAACTTAGCAATGTGAATTGTATGAGGAAGTGCCCTCATGTTTCAAGTTAACGTGACATGATGAAAGTTTCGAAATTCAGACCACGATGTAATACAATTTTCTATGAGGGTGACACGTAAACCATGAGGAACAACAGGCAGGAGTTGTTTAAAAACACCGCATAACAAAATTATTTTCCCCTCAAATATTTTGTCTTAATTCTCTCCAGTAGTGAAGTCTCTCAGCAATCTATCAATTAATTTCATAGCATAAAGAGGACACATTGAAATTTCTTCGATTTATTCTAATAATGGAATTGTTAATTTGAACACATTGTGTAAGGTCCGCCTAGTGCTGTTTGGACATAAGTTTTCCCACAACCTGCGTGAGCCGTTCAACAAAATACGTAATTTAACATTAAACATATCTTCAAAAATATTTTCTTCCTTACAACACGGTTAGTTGAATGAACAATGAAATCAACAGGGATTGGAAGACCAAGTTCTTGAATGAAGTATTATAAGTCCGAAGAATACCATCGATTATTAGAAGATTTCGACTATAACAAATAGCCTGTCTGTAGTCTATGAGAAAATCTTCACTCATATCATCTTTAAATTCATTCCATAGAACTAACTAACATTCAACATTATCTTGGAGAATTAGTTTATTTTACTTCATTTAAACATTCACGCCATTCGTTATTTTATAATTTATTTATATTATTATTACAACTTTAGTTTGTTATTTTATAATTTATATTATTATTACAACTTTAGTTTGTTATTTTATAATTTATTATTACAACTTTAGTTTGTTATTTTATAATTATTATTACAACTTTAGTTTGGTTTTTGGTTGTTTAACTTAAAGTCTTAAGACTTTTCACACACTGTGTTGGCATATGCAAATGCCTTTTCTTTTATACTTTTTTTATTGTTTACTAAGCATAAACAACGTCAGCGTAGGCTTCGCTTTCGTTGTCTATGCTAAGAAAGAATCTTAATTCGGTGGCGTCATGTTTCCTATACTTCTCAACAATTATGCTGATATCGTCCGCATCAGCATAGAAGAATGTCACGCTTGTTATGTATGGAACTTTGCATTCAATTAAAATAATGCTATATAATAATTTGGTTCTTCTAGAATAAGTTACAGCCTGTTCCACATTTCCTTGTCTAAAGTAAGTATTTTGCCTTCCAGGCAGGTGTCAATCAATCCGAATAATTGTATGAGACTGATAATGCATTGGGAATTCAAATATCCTCCAAGCAGCCTCAGTGGAACCAATAAATCTACCATTTAAGAAATTTCGAATCTCATCTATCACGATTTCATTCGGCCCAACATTCTCAACACCAAATTCTAAAGCCGCACAATCATACCATACTTGTATTTGACACTCTTAACCGTCGTGCAAACTTCAACATTCAAATGACAATTAAACTTAGCTAAAAGATACGGATTGTATGGGACTACAAATCTATTATGAACACTATGCCCACGAACATCAACAGAAACACCATAATCACGACGTCTATATACTGGATAACCATTCACCCTATCATGAGTATGTTCTGAGAAATCTTTAGGAAAAATTTTAGAATATTTTTCTTCTCGCATGCACACTGAATTAGGTTTACGAACACCACAGGGACCATGAATCATATAATTTTTTATTAAGTTATGTAATTTTGGATGAGTATGAGGATCAGGAATTTCACAAGAACCAATTTTATCATTAATTTCAATACCACTCCACAATCAACAACTCTATGATCATTTTCCAAAATCAACAAAATATATGCATTTGGGAGACAACGTTTTTGAAATTCAATTGCGTTAATAATTGCATCAACTTTACCGAATATATAATAGGTTTTTAACAATCAAGTTGATCAGTTCATCCAATTTAATTTTGAAAACGCGAGGAACAATATCAGGTCGAAAGTGAGCCCCAGTTAAAGTTTCGATCATTGCAGGCCCATTTGGTTTACATGTCATGGTTATGAATAACGAAGGTTTTCCCTTTCGCTGTACAATACACATAGCATCTCAGTAATTCTGAAACATATTTCGTGGAGAACCTATGAATGTGGAAGGCAAAATTACTTTGTGACTAACTCTAGAAATATTACCGTTTGGATTTTGATTTATAAAATCACTTAAGTAATTATAAAGGGCAGCACGTAGAATAGCCCGATATTGTGTAATAACATGTAATCTGGTACCTTTAATTCGAACGTATATATCAACACTCCATTGAAGAAATAATTTTTGGGAAAAATGCAGAAGACTAAAATCATCACGAATAGCAAGACGATAATATGTATACAATAATATAGTAACATTGTTTCGAGGAGCATGAGAATTAGTAGTACATAGAAGCAATGCTATGTGACATATTCACATGCCAATCGGTATCACCAATAGAAAACAACAAAGGATTGTGAAGTTCTCGTGTAAATTTCGAAAAAACAACCATACCTCTCTGAAAGAGCGGTTCACCGTCATCGCTTCAAAAATATCTACAACATCAGTCTTAATAGCATCGTTATATAGACGAAGATCACACTTTTTATTCACCTTAATCATCATGTTTGTAACATTTGCAATTGTGTTTTCAGGACGGTGACAATATTCAGCCATTGACCTAAAAGAACGTATAAACACATTTTCATGATCTAACTCAATAGCTAATTCATACATAATAGACATAATACATTCATTAATTGCTCTAGAATTCAATCTATGACGTAGAACAGTTTTAACGTCGCAAAAATAAAGCTGTACATATATCGGATCACTACCATAACCCGGAGTAATTGAAGCAACGCGGTGGTAAAATACGTCATGAATCTTAAAATGATAAACGCTATTCAAAACTCTGTCATCTAGTTTAAGTTAAGAATTTATCATTGCAAATGGAGCATTATAAGAACGGGTATTATGAAAGTAATTCTTGGAGCGTTGCTTAATGACATTGGCATTTGAGTTCAAATCTTGAACTAAATTCATAAAAAGAACATTCCGAATGTGGGGTTATAATACAACTATTCCCTTATGACAACACAAAGTAAAAGCTCTTGTGTAACGTTAAGTAATTTCAGATTGAAAATATTTTGTTGAACTGAAATCACAACGTAATATTAAAGACCCAAAGCTAATAGACTCAAAATTACGGGGAATTAAATTCAGTGCGATTTTAAACGTTTAATTCATTGAATCCAGTTGAAGTCTGAATCTCTTTGCGATCGGTTGTGTTTTCAAAAAGCGCCAGGCTACAATTGTTATAAACTAAAGCATCCAAATAATTCACCGTTTTAAAAAGAGAAAGCGTTAACTACCGTTTCTGTCAAACAAAACAAAAAGAATTAACAACAGCAGCAGCTACAGAACTTGGGCTCATCACCCAACATGAATAAACCGCCAGACGTGAACAAGTTGTTTTCAACAACAACGATCAAAAAAAGCTTCTCTGCAGGCAAATATATTGTCATAAGCAGAACAGATAATAAAAGCTTCGAAAATACATCACCTTTTCTAATAAAAAAAGTCATCGACTACACGTGCGTAGGTGAGGTTGATATTTGTAAAAAAACGAGAGCAGGTACTCTCCTCGTTAAAACTAAAACTGACACTCAAGCTACAAAATTTTTAAAACTAAATAAAATTGGAGAATACACAGTAACTGCTACAGAACACAAATCTCTCAATTATACTAAGGGCGTTATATACTCTAAAGACCTTACAAATATACCACAGATGGAAATAAAAGACAAACTGAAAACACAAAAAGTTACAGATATCTACAAAATCAAACAGAAACAAGATAACGCTTTAATAGAAACTGGACTCATCACTATTACCTTTGATTTTCACACTTTACCGGAAAAATTAAGGATTGGTTACGAAATGGTACACGTACGACCGTATATCCCTCTCCCACTAAGATGTAAGAACTGCCTACGTTTTGGACACCCCACTTCTATCTGTAAAAGCAATAAAACATGTCCCAATTGCTCAGAGGAATACCACACAAGTGAGAACAAAATTTGCTCGAAGGTAAAGTCATGCATTAACTGCAAACATAATCCGGAAGTTGAAAATAATCACACTCCAGTCGATAAGAAGTGCCCAGTATTTATTAAACAACAGGAGTTAACAGCTATCAAAATCAAAGAAAACGTAGACCACAAATCCGCACTCAACATTTACAACATCCGCAACCTACAACGCAATGCACAATTCTCCACAGTAGCAGCCAACAACAATAACAACAATACTCAAAACGCAACTGTCACCTCTAATAACATCTCCATAGCAACGACGGCAACCTCCTCCAAACCTTCAACATCAGCTGGACACCGTGATTCACCATCCATTCATCTAGACCCAAGGACTCCAACAGCATACATCGACCTAATGGAAGTAGATGGGGAATCCTCCCCCATTGAAGGTGACAAAAGATTTAAATCCAAGCTTACGTCCAATCACAAACTTAAAGTAACTCTACAACCTATTAACAAAAATAATATAAATAATAAGAACACGCAAAAAGAAAAAAGACCAAAATTGGATCCATCCCTTAGCGACAGTTAAGACCTAATCTAGTTGTTCTTTCTTACCCATTGAATGCCTGTGGGGTCGGCGGTCCTCGGGAAGACGCACAAGTCTTATTGGCTTCTTTTGCGGCTCCTCGGGGACCGTCGTCCTCACAGGCACCTTCCTTAACACCTGGAGCTCCTTTCTGTTGATCTTATGACTAACAGAAGGGGTTCCACATCTCACTTTTATCACATCTGGCTATAAGCCAAGGTTTTCTAAAATAATTTCTAACATAAGAATTTTAACTACTTGTTTAAATATTTTACATTGGAATATTAATGGTTATCTGAACAATTACAGCCAGTTGCAGATACTAATTAAACACCATAACCCCAAAATAATCTCTTTACAAGAAACCCATCTACATTCCCTCAAAAATGTACCCATCCCAATAAACTATATCATGCACCATCAAAACTCATCTAACAATTCATATAGCGGTGTCGCCCTATTAATTCACAATTCAATACACCACAATACAATACCACTTAATAATGACTTTGATGCATCTGCTGTCTTGGTGCACTCAAAAATCAAACTCGCCGTTCTATCTGCATACATACCCCCAAACAAATCATTTAACAATAATAACCTTCATAATATGTTTTCCAACCTAAACCACCCTTCAGTTATTACAGGAGACTTCAACAGCTGGCATAACAGCTGGGGTTCCCTACAAGAAAATAAAAGAGGCAAAAACTTAGCAAGACCCTTTTCCAAGAATAATTGAAACAATCAAACTCCACTTCCCAACCAATCAATAATATCAACAGAGAAGCGGCACTAATTAAGAAAACTCTAATCCGTAGCGCACATTTTTCCATACCCCAAAACACCACGTACGCAATGACCCGCACAGTTCCCTGGTGGAACAAAGAGCTATCATCTCTGAAAAAATTAAAAACAATTACTGGTCATTACTGAAAAGACACATGAATACTGTTAAAATGATACAATTTAAAAAAGCTAACGCTAAATACAGAAGGGCAATTAAAATTGCCAAAAGACAATCTATTACTGACTTCACTTCAGATATATCTCCTAGCTCCAACTCATCCAAAATATGGTCCAACATCAAAAGATTTTGTGGTCTTTACCCAACAAAAAATATCCACAGTATCCTCGACCCCGGTACCAATGCACTCACAACAGACCCAAATATCATAGTCAACCACTTTGCGGACCAGTGATTCAAAGAAGCTGATGATTCCAACTTCTCTCCTCTATTTCGACTCAACAAGCACAATGCTATTACACTTTCTTCTAACTACACTCCGACCAAAACAGCCAACGAAATAGAAAAAGATATCTCCTTTGTGGAATTCCTATCATCACTAAACTCACTTAAAGGGACCACACCAGGTCCTGACCGCATCTCATACTCCATGATCCAAAACTCACCCCATGTCTTTAAAATCCGTATCCTCAAACACTTCAATAACACCCTCAATAACTATATCCCCCAATCCTATAAAACTAGCCTAGTCATACCTATACTCAACCTAATAAGATCGAAACTGAAATCAAATCGTACAGACCAATATCAAACTCATTCACAACAACCAGTATGGTTTTAAGAGAGGCAAATCTGTTCTAGATAATCTACTTTATATAGATCTCCTAGCAACACGAGCTATCTCATCCAAGCGTCACTTGTCCATAATTTCTCTTGACTTCTCCAAGGCCTTCGACAAGATTGGCATACACACCATTGTAAACCAACTACAAGAATGGAAATTAGGGCCCAAAATAATCGCCTATGTTAAAAATTTTATGTTAAACAGGAAAATTATTGTAAAAACAGGTAAAACTCTATCCAATAGCTTTCCCCTTAATAATGGCATACCACAAGGTTCACCTATTTCTGTAATCCTCTTCCTCATATCCTACAACGCCCTTACAAAAACTTTAGCACTCCACAAGGAAATAAAATTTTGCGCATATGCAGATGATTTCCACCTCCTACTCGATTTTAAAAGGCAAAAAAGTCCCCAGACAGACCTATCTCAACTATTTCATAGTATCCAAGACTGGTGCAACTACTCAGGTGCCGTTCTTTCTACAGAAAAAAAAATTTAGGCCTTACTCTTAACAGCAAATATAGATGGAACAGTTGAACTAACAAAACCCTTTAATATTATCAAGCACCTCTCCAGCCAGAAATACAACTGTAACATCTCAACTCTAATTCAAGTAGTGAAAGCTATCCTTATTTCAAAAATAGACTACTGTCTCCCAATTTTTGGACACTCCCCTAAATCGTATCTTAACAAACTTAAATATATTCGAAACGCAGCAATTAGAACCGCTCTAGGTGCTTTTCGGACCACACCCATTTTCAACATGATCTTAGAATCTAATATTTACTCAATAGAAAATTGATGAAACTTTCTGACAGGCAAACTTTCTAAAATACTAATCCTATCCTCCAACACAGCTCTATACAACCTTATTAAAACTCCAAAAATAAAACCAAAATACTTAAGCACAGTGGATAGAGCGATAAATATCTGCAAACAACTTGATCTTCCCTTCTCTCCCATCAAAACCATCAACAGCAAAAAATACAACTTGCAAAACATTTATGACTCGATAAATTTATCTCTTACTGCTTTTACTAAAAACAACACTCCTTCACTAGTCTTCCAACAATACTTCCTTTCCCTCAAAAACGAACATTCTAAATACAACTTTATATACACTGACGGCTCCAAATCATCCGAAATTATAGGCTTCGGCATCTCTACCGAAACAAACCCAATGACATCAGGTCTCCTACCCCACTATTCAACACTATTTGCAGCTGAAATCATTGCAATCCATGAAGCTATAAACATTTGTATACGTAAGCCAGGTAGACATGCTATTTGTTCTGACTCACTTTCTGCTTTATCCGCTATAGCCAATTTTAATAACCACAACTACTACGCCTCAACTATAAGATCCCTACTTAATACAAAATTCCCCAAAATAAAACTCATCTGGGTTCCTAGCCACACCAACATCATAGGCAATGAAAAGGCAGATTTAACAGCAAAGCTCGCTACTAAGTTACCACGTATATACACACCCAACTACAACATAAGCGACATTGTTAATACTCTCAAAAAACACATGAATCTTGAACACATCGCCATGCTACAACACACCTCCAGCTGGTATAAGCTAATACACTCTCCAAATACCACTTCCTCCACACTTTATAATTCCCCAACTTATAAACTTTTATCTAGACTTGATCAGATAAAGTTTACTAGAATCCGACTTGGTCACACAAACCTAACAAACATGCACCTCATCGATAAAAACCTAAATAACATCTGTCCCTTATGTAATAACGCTCCTAATAACATTCACCACATTATCACATCCTGCTCCTCATTGCACCACCTCAGATCCTCCACATTCGCTAATATAGACCCCATCTCAATCATTTCCGATCCGTCCTCTAACATTAATATTATTCTTAACTTCTTTAAAAAAGCAAATCTGTAAAGTAAACTTTAACCATAAACTTAAGCACTTATTTAGTCACTATTATTATTATTTTCATCATTGTTATTTACATATATATCTTTATTAGCTGAAGGCCCTGGCAGCCATGGCTATTTTTCTGTTAACTTCTAGTTTTAACTTTAGGTTAGCATTATATAAATAAATAAATTCAATGAATCAATATCTTGATCGTTTGAAGTACTAGCGAATACATTTCTAACTGATCTAATCTAATTTCTGTGGTGTGTACGCTGAATTCTACCTACGAAATAATAGCAATGTTAAAATTATGAAAATAAAATCAAATAAAAGTAGCAAGAATTTTCGCAAACAAGACACAAAACACTCGGTAAATGTAAAGAATGCCGATTATAGCACACTGAGCCTATAAAATTGTATATATAAATTGTTAGAAAAATAATTAAAAATTAACGCAAGGATATTATGCGCATAATTGATATATTCAAAAATGTAGAAAAACTCGACATAGAACACGCGGGAAATGTTAATCATGCCGATTTATAGTTGTGCACAAAATCACTGACTAACCGTTGTTAGCAGAAAGCTCTTCTTCCTATTACCAATTTTGGCATACCCAAGAAAAAATTGTATGAATGAAAATATGATGGCTCCATTCCACATCTTTTGCACTCTAGACACCCGTTGTTGTTGTGGGCGCAGTAGAATGGAAGAATAGAGAAGTTTGTGTGTCACTCTCTTCTGTTCTATTGCTGTACGCTCATCGGTTGTATAAAGCCAATAGAATATTTTACAATTTTTATCATCTAATCATTATACTTTTCACAAATATGTTTACACAAAATATATAAACCTTTGCTGGAATAAAAACAAAACAAAAAATTAACAGTCTACGAAACTCGTAAACGACGCGATCATGACTATAGACACACTCACACACGCGCCTTAACTTATATCTGCTTTAACTATTTCATTCTTCTCTTGTTCCCCCCTGCACAAAATCACAGGCACACACATATTCTCACCAACACATTAACTTATGTAAGCTTTGACAATATCATTCTTCCATTCTTTTATTCATCATGTGCAAAATATTTTGAATAGTACTTTGTATAGCAGTGACGTACGCGGGGGGTTTGAACCCACCCCAAATATAAATAAAAAACTTGAAATTTTCACAGAATGTGTATTTCTATTGCCATCTCTCCATCTCAATAAAGATATTACAATTATACAACAACAACACATCCATTTCTTAATCTTATACAAAATTTGGAAGGACCGCTGAAAGCCCCGCGAAATTTTTTTCTGCGTACGCCCCTCTTGTATATGTCCTATATAAAAAATACAAAATATTAAAATTTAAAAAAGTGTAATATGTTAACTTAATATTTGCCACTTTGCATATACTGTTCACTTTTTTTTGACGCGTAAAATTTGGACTTTTTTTAATTAATGTGAATTATTTTTGGTTGTGTATTGATTTTGATTACACTTTAAACTGAAATCGACTCCTAAAATGTAAGCCTTGAATTCTGCATACTAACTTTTTATTTTGTATTCATTAATACATAATTATAAAACTTTCAATTCAAAACACTAATGTGTTCACTTTCTTTTGACGCTGTGTGTGTATAGGTATATATATACATATGTATATATATATATAGGTGACGTTGCCGAAATGTGTATAAGTGGACGTAACGGTTAAACATCCTAACCAAAGCTAGTTAAGTTATATGATTTGTATATAATTATCGTGAGGACAATTGCATATACTTTTGTCCGACTGACAAAATATTGCAATTAAATATAAGCGCCACTGCAACTACCGCGGAACACACACACGCACAGAATTCAATGCCAGTTAGAGGTAGCACTGGTTTGTACTATTTCGATTAAATAAGAACACGGTCACACGCTTCATTTTTGTTTTGAATTATAATACAAGTTTTTTTTTAGAAATATTTGAGTGAGCGATTCCTGTGAGCGATAGTAACAGAGTAAAAAACGTAAATGAAGCAAACATTTGGCAAAGTTAAGAAACAAAGAAGATGAGAAAAAGATAAGCTTTTCTCTCTTTGCATTTATAGCTTGTACGCTCTTAACTATTATAACTGAAGGTCTCTTCATCTGCTGCCGCGAACAACTATATACATATATTAATATTTGTAAAAGCAGTCAAAGCATGAACAACGAAATATGTACACACTCTCTCTCTTGCATCGATCTCAGTGTCCAACATATACGCAAAGAAGAGAGAAAAGAACTTAATACCCTTGTGTGTACTCAACACAATAAGAAGGTTCTGCTTACAAGAAAACTGTTCAGAACTGAGAAATGAGGAGCAGGAACGATATGTTTCAATTTGTACAGAAGTCCTTCATGCCAGACCCTGTCGAAGGCTTGTTTGTATGCCGAAAAGACAGCACAACAAAATTGTTTCATTTCAAATGAGTCTAAGGTGCTTTAAACAACTCCATCCATGTAACTGTTCAGGAGGGCCATGTCTTTAGCAGAATCCAAATTGGTGCTTTGGTATAGCTTCCTGGACAGAACTTATTTCAAGTAATCTACATAAAAATATGCTTTCGAAAATTTTCGAGAAAATAAGCTAATAGACCTGTGAAACTCTACAAGATGAATAGGTTTCTCTGGCTTCAGTGCATGCTTTCATTGAGAGGGGAAGTGGCCGCTGCGAAGAATTGCGTTGAAAATTAGGAGCAGGTAGAGTACGGCTTTCTTCGGGAGAGATTTTAAGAAACTTCCGTCAATTCTCTCGATTCCAGGCACTTTCTTCATTTTAACTGATTTGATTTGGTCACCGACTTTTTTTTGTGTGCTTGGTCTCGCAGTGGTTTTGTAAATCCAAAAGCAATTAAGAAAACTCACCTTCTCTCTCTTTGGTCGATCTCCGGAACCAATGTATACAAAAATTTCTTCCATAACATGATAGAATTTAACTAAAACAAAAAAAAAAACAAAAACAAAATTAATGCGAGGGTGACCTCAAACGAGGCATAATCTCGTATGATTAAAACAAGTAATGTGCTTCACCTATAAAAGCATACTATTGAAGTGAAACTGCTGAACAAAAAGATAGGAATCAAGTTTTAAAATGATTGGGTGTTAAAATTATGTTAATTTACTTCATTATTTGGTGACACAAACGTTATGAGAGGCTTATGAGAATTACAAATATTCATGTATCTACCATGTTTAAGTCCCATGTAAATATAGCAACTATTGCTGTTCCATGTTTTGTTGTTGATTTTAAAATAAATTATCAATTATAAATCCATGTATAAATTTAAGTTAGTAATATCTTCGTTTAAATCATCCTATTTGACTAATACAATATTATTTATGTTAATGAAATTCGCTCTCTTCCTGAGCACAAATATGATTCAAGAGAAGAGCAAAAACGCAACAGTTGTAATTACGGTCAGATGTGTTATTGTTGTTGATGTTTTGTGCACAAAAGCAAACAGCAAAAAAAACAACAACCCAGCGGTAACGACACAAGCAAAGTCATATAGGATCTTCACCCTTTCGTTACAATATACATATGCCACTTGTTCGTACGATCTTCTTATAAACACACATCAGTAAAGTATTTTTTATCTCTCTCTTACTCATGCATAAGCATTCATTCTCTACGCTGCATTGTCTTGTAAGACTTCCCACGACGTCTCTCTCATCACATTTTGATTTCCGTAACATTTCAGTTTCATATATTTTGGACTTACTCCCCGTTGCTAAAGAAGTTTCACTTCAAAAAAAAAAAAAACTACCCCCGAGCAGCTAGCGATTCAGCTTCAAAAACAGTACCGGACAGTTTGAAACTGACAGCTTACGCTTCGGTTTCAGCTTCAGCTTCATCTTCGCTTTTTCATTTTTAATACCCTAAGAGAGCTTTGCTCACCTTATAACCACCTGACGCATCTATGAGCAGCATCATCGCAGTAGTCATAATTACTTGATCTGGTGATGACAACAGCGGATTGCATACCACTATTATTACGTTGCGAGGCAAATGACGCATATGAATTGGATTGTTCAGAAACATCACGATGCAACAGTGTGTGATGTGTACGAGCAGAAGATGACATCTTTGTTTTGATGGGCACTTAGCCACTTTATGTCCTTTGCTTAGACAATTCAGACAAAAGGCAAGTCATTTGATTGTTCTGTAAGACAGACGCACACAAAACATACTTGTCCCACGTTGAGCGCCAAAAGATGTCTAACCAAAGCGTTTTTTGGTTGTTCCGAAAATCTAGGTGCGGGGATGTAGTAATTTAGAATGCTGTCTTTACTGAACTAATATTCATCCACTCGTTTGACTTTTTGTCCGATTTTGATGCGGTTTTTTGCTTTGGAAAGTAAAGTTAAAATAAAAATAGACATGTTTCAGCGTTGTTAGCAAAGTTTTTCACAAAAATTGGAAAGATGCATTTCTGCATCAAAGCTCCTTAGGTGACAAAAAAAAATTTTTATTCAATTTATGAAAATCTATAAAACAGTTACTTCTTTTCTTATAACATAATGCGACTCCACATTTATCACTCTCGATTTGCGAAAATCCAACGCAGTTAGGAAATTTGCACCTCAGTCGTCTATCGGACCATACAGGCCAATGGCCAATTTGATCCTGTCTGACCATTTGGGTTGGCATTTGCTGGGTAGATCCTCTTTTATTTTTCACGTTTTATACTGAAGAGAGTGAAGAGTTGGTTAAAACTTCAGCTATAGCCAAAATTCAGCAGAATTCAATAGTCTGCTAGGTATCCCTTTCGGTTTCTCAACTCGTTTATACAATAGCCACGTCAATAAGATGGTAAAAAAGTCTAACCTGCCATCTTTTGCTTCTTACTGAAATTTTGGACCGTTCGATTATGCTATAGATAAGATCGACGCCACACATACAGGAGTTGTACTCGAGCACAGCAAAAACACGCTCTATTTGGATATAACTTTTTTGCTCTGTCAAATCGGCGAATAGTGCCCATAGGCAAGGCTCCAGCGTAGTTAGCAGCTAGCAATACCATTTTACTATCCGTCCATGTAGTGACTGCTATGTCAACACCATTATATCTAAAAACAAACTCAACTGAAGTACACCGAGGATTTTTTTAAAAGTAATTAGGAATATTAGTGTCAAAATAGAGCTACACTGTTTAAATAAAGATAATTATAATCTGCTACACGCACTCTTATAAACACACAATGTATTTTATGATCATAGATAATGTATGATCACCATAGCGATAGCCTATATACAATAAGATATCGTAAATAAATAATTGTAGGACCATGCGATAGCCTAAATAAATATTTACACGAGCTGCGTCCCGTTGGTTTTGTATCGCAGGTCAAAATAGTGATAAGACTAGATAAGAGACTCATGTTAGTATATGAGACGTAATTTTGAACAATAAAGATAATTTCTATGAATTCCTTCAGTGCGTGCGTTTTATTGGAGGAGGTTCGTTTGTAAATTCCTTCAGTGCGTGTGAAGTCATATTTAGAATATTGAATTTGGTCCTTCGGGCCCGATCTTGTCGTTTCCCCCACCAGTGGTAAGAAAAGCTAGATTTAAACCAGGGACCTACTGTCTGTATGAAGTGCAAAGGCACCCGCAGAAAATTTAGTCTTTTCAAGCACTCTGTTGTCTTCCCCCACCAGTGGTAAGAGACGCTGAGTTGTAAACCAGCACCTTAAAGACTGCATGTAGCGCAAGACGCCTGCAGCTAAATGTAGCTTAAAAGAAAGAAACTCTTGTTTCCCCCACCAGTGGTAAGAAACAGGAGTATAAATTAATACATTAAATTAAATAAATATACCTATATGTATATAATGTATTCAAAAAAAAAAAAAAAAAAGAAAAAAAAAAGCTGTTAACGCGAGTTCTCAAAGCGTTAAAGGGAGCATCTCGTGTCAAGCAACAAACACACAATATCGTGTTAAACAGCATCAATATTATCGTGTATTTATTGTCCAACATCTGATCTTTAATAACAACAACAAAAACAATATAGCAAGAACGGAAAAATTCATGATAATAACAAAAAAGTCATTTCTAAGTGCGCAACGAATAATCGGACACTAAATTTAATTAAAAAAAAACGTTATAAAAATTAAAAATTAATATTTTGTCGCATAGCCTTTAGCTTTCAAGAGTGCTTGTAATCTTCTTGGCATAGATGCTACCAATTTTTTGCATAATTCAGGCTGAATAGAATGCCATGTCTGCATCAATCCATCTTTTAAGTCTGCCAATGAGTTGAATTTTT
>JBAMAW010000499.1:0-25307 GCA_037043295.1 Amiota minor
TTTTATTTGTGTTATCGAATTGAAGTTTGAACAGTATATAACAGTGTCTGACCCATAATCACCAACCGTGTAAAATTCAAGGCCCTTTTAGTACTGTCCTTTCTGCCTGCTTAATCTTAATTTGGTTTTTATATTTATAAGCATTTTGATGCCATAAAGTGATCGCTGAAAATGAAATAGCACACGCAGCAGCTAAGCTATTATTAAAGTCAGTAACCACAATTTAATATGAAGGCTGGTATAAAGTTGTGAATACACAACCTGAAAAGCCTGATAAGCTATTCCACCAATAAAAATAAAGATAATGCACCACCTTCACACGCATACGAATTGTGCATATCGCCATTAGCCACACACATCTTCTAGGTGGGAAAATCCACCATTTCTGCTACCTATTCGACAATAAATATTTTGGATAGTTACTAAATTACAAAGTATCAGAATTACTCTTTTTCCTAGTTCCGAAGCTTCATCATTCCTTTTCCCCGTTACAGAATCAAATATTTAAAGATATTCGCCTTTCTAACAACTTGTCACATCTCAGATTTAAAATATTGTACAAATCTATCTTACTTATCAATCTATCTATTGATAAACAAATAAATAAAATAAAATAATTATATAAATATATACAGAACCGATTTCAAGAATATTTTTTTTTAAACAACAAATTAATGGTAATGAAGCAAGTTGCATATTTTTTTTTAAAATACTATATCAGGTTTATTTATTATATTACAATAAAAATATATAACTAAAGTATTGCAGAGTACAAAATAGTTAGTTACTCTATTGTAATGCCTTATATGGTACAATATTTTTAGTTTTTCCATCCGGAGAAAAAACAAATAGCGCCGATGTTTTACCCACTCTCGAACACTCTACGTACTGTCCGTGCGAAGAATATGGCAATTTTAGATTTAGATTTAGAATACAAGGCGACCCGAAACTGGACACGCTTAAAGTCTTAAGGAAGGTCATTTGGCATAAGTGGTATTTTTGGAATAAGCACATCCTCTTCTTTGAACTTTCCTTTGATTATAGTAGCTTCAATCAAATTGTGCATAATTTTTGTAAAAGCGATTCTTGTTCCGTTGCATAATTTCGGCTGATTTAGATTTCGCAGTATGATTATCACTGAGCCCACCTTGAGTTGTAAATTGTGTGGCGGTAATCCTGGCAAATCCAATGACTTAGGAATTCAGTTGGATAATTCACAATTTCATTTGGATCGGTAATAGAATCGATCTACTTAAATCAATGCATTTGTCCATCAATTTGACTGGTTCCGACAAATGTTTTGCGCCCATTAAAAGGAAAGATCCGTGCAAAATTTCAGCTCTCTAACTCAAAATCTGAAGGAACAAGTTTGCATACATCAATTCATCTTGTTGAAGTGATCAAGAATATATACTTTATAGGGTCTTTGATGTCTTCTTCTGTCTGTTACAAACTTCATAATAAACTTGTAATACTTTTCACTCCGTGAAGAGTATAAAACTCATCAGAATAGGTAATGCACCTGATGTACAAAAATTCTCAAATTTACACGTCTATGTAAAATGTAATTGATTTAATAGTATTTCTCAAGTTATAATATTGTAATTATTTGGTATAATATTCTTTAGACTACTGCAATTTATTTGGGTTTTTCTTAAAACTTTTTTCACTGAAGACCTGCTTCGTTTTCTCCTTGATTAAAATGTGGTTTTTTCTGCAAATGGGCTTAGATTTAAGAACTGCAGTGCCGAATGAAGAGTTTTTGGAGTTCATTCCCTTCATAGTCCTGCTGAAGGATTTAGCTGCCAGTTATGTAAACCCAATTTTTAAATACTGTAAAGAAATATTGACCTGTAAAATATACAAATACATAATCTATTATGTTTATTATGGAATTAAAATATACTAAATTACCGGCAAAAGTTGCCATCATACAGCCCCTACATGGTATACAATTATGTACATATGTACATAGTTTAGATTGACACTCATTGTTACAAAAATTGTGATTTGTCGTCCCCCCAATTAAAATAAAGCAGAAAGGGCTGACGCACCTGCTGGCCCTGGGGGGCCCACTTACATTTGTATGTTTGTGTGTACATATGCGTATATGCAAGTGTGCGTGTGTGTGTCTGTGTGTGTGTGTGCGTGTATGGGAGTAAGTGCGAGAGTGTGTGTCTGCTCCAATATAAAGTTGTTTCTATTTGCCGCCAACGATTTTTTGCTGTTGCTAATCTGTAAAAATTTTTGTACACACATCTCCACTAACCGCATACATAAATGAACATTCTACAATCAAATAAAGAGAGAACAACGTCCTCGTCGTTCGTTACATTCGCAAGTGATCCTCCTCACTCAATTTGATGACAAAAACACACGAAGTTATTCTTTACTCTCCTGCTCAACCGCTCCGCGGCTAACAACTCAACCAGTTCAACCTACTCATTCGTTCGTTCCTTCGTTCGCTCTATCAATCGTTGATCACTGATCGTTTTTCTTGCAATTGCGAGTTTGAGTTCGCATTCGCGTTCACGTTCGCTTCTTTTACTTTTATCTCTTTGCATGTGTTGTTGTTGCTGTTGTTCGCATAATTTACTACAGCAACAACAAGAGTATTATTTATTTTGTTTTGTTTTTGATTTTTTTGTATATTGTGTGTTTCACTTTCAATTCAGTTTTTGAGTTGATTCAGTTGTGTTTTGTGCTAGTCGCTTTCAATTGAATTTTGGTTTTCTTTCAGTTCAGTTCGGTGTTTCGGCTTTGCTTGTCTCGTTTTGTTTGTTTTCATTGTCTTCACTCGCGCTCTTCGTCGTTCGTTGTCTTCTTATTTTCGTTCTCGTTGTCTTGTGATCATCAATAATCATCATCAAAGTCTTCTTTCTGCTTGTTGTTGTTTTCAATTTGCCGGCTTTTGTTTTGTGTGTGTGTTTTTTTTTGTTTTTTTTTGTTTTTGTTTTCCTCCTCTTAATTCAATGTTCTAAATTTTTTTTTGTATATGACTTGATTGTCTTTAATTTAATTGTGAAAACAAAAAGAAAATATTTAAACCAAAATCAATTTAAATTGCAAAAGAAGTATTAAATTTAATGTGTTGTGCTAAAATACAAGTATAAAAATTAATAATTCTTAAAGAATATATATTCTAAGCGCATTGACAATTGACAAAATGTAAGTGTTGTTTGCCTAAATTATAATAACAATTTACCATGTTATTTTAATTAATTGACTTTTTGATTATCTTTATTTTAATTTTCTTTGCTGTGTGCTTTTTACCAAATTGTATTTTCCTATTTGCATATATTCTTACGTAGGTAGGTATGTATGTGGTAACGTTTGGCAACATTAGTTCTAGTGCAACATGTTGCATTCCATGCAAGCAACATTTTAATGAAAGGGAAATGCCGCAGTAGTTTAGTCCAGACTCACGAGATAAGGGAATGCGACCGTTTGTTCTTTCATTCCTTATTTTCTTGTTTTCTTTACTGATAATAAATTGTGTTGTTCTCAGAAAATTATTTTATCTCTTTCTGTGTGTTTACTCACCTTTGCATTTACTTCTTAGTTTTGCGCAGATAAGATGTACCGTACAAACCCCATAATTTGAACCATTAACAACCGTATTGCCTAAATTACAAAAAAAAAAAAAAAAAAAAACAAAAGATCGCATGTCCCTCAGACTAATAAGTTTTATAATGTCCCCTGCACCAAAATTCTTTTGAATATTAAATATGTACACATTTTTATTAAAGGTAGAGGTATTAGAATTCTTGGATTCTGGTGTTCATATTCATCATTATTGATATTCCCGGTATTGTCAATTTCAATCTATTATAATCAGTAAATTCATTGATGTCAATAAACCACTTGTCATTCTCATTATCACTATAAGTAAGTATATATCTGGATATTGGTATAATGATAGTTCATCATAAAGAATTTATATAAAATATTTTTTAATGTTTTCTTTGTCCATAATACTCCAAATAGTTCATGTGAAAAAAAGCACATCTTTTAATGAAAAGTTTCTAAAAAAAAATTCATTGAATAAGTCACTTTTACGAAAGATTAATTAATAGTCATGTAGAAAATGAGGAATCCCCATAAACAACAGCAGATTTAAAAGAAGTGTACGGATTTTATAAAGTAAATAAAACCGCATGATATCCGAATTACAAAGTTTGTAATAGAAAACAATGACTTCTCTGGATTATCGTGCTGCTAAGTGTGTTTGAATTATCGACATTACACTGTTCATATTTTTGTTTGGCACCTGTGAATGATGGGAGAAATAATCATGAAGTAATAACTACATAGACAATAACTCAAAATTTACTTAATTGTGCAAGAAAAATTATAATAATTTGTAAAGTAAGTAACAAGTAAATTGTTTAACAACAAAAATTAGTTACTTGGAAAATATCAAATGAAAGAATAAAGTAGTTTAGAGTGAGTGGGGCAAGGTGACACACAGTGGGTTTACAATTGGCAATGGGAACTCTTGACTTTTGCGTCTTTAAAACAGAAAATTGTTGCTAAGGTTTAAGTCAAAAGTGTAGCCGCACCTACAAGTGTTGCTAAAATCTTTTCAATAATTTTTCTTGTTTGTTTGTTTGTTATTTTTTCGTTATTTGTAATTTTATTGTATTTAAGTAGCCAAAATTATGAAACAATGTCAATCGAATGAAATAACAATAAAAAAAAAAAAAAAAAAAACAAAAACACAACACAACAATAGCGTAACAACATAAACAGAAATATCAACAATAAAACCCACGCAAATACAATACAAATTAAGAAAAGAAAGATAGTTAAAAACTACAACCAAAAATCTTCAACATTGTTTTTTTTTTTAGCAACAATAAAAGAAACACGCAATTGGAGAAGACTCAAAATTCTCTGTTCTACCGATTATTTGATGCGCTTCATGGAAAATTTGATAATATTACATACATAGCATGAAAGCACAGATAGTAGATTGATCGAAGCGTAGATTTAATGAAAGTTTATAATTTATTTCATGGATTGATTGATTGATTGTAAGTATTCAAAGTTTTGGCAAATGGAAATCTGATACTTCTACTCACTAACTTAAATGAGAGTCTTGGATGTGATGTTCCATATTCACATAGATTTTTTCGATCTATAAACTTACTTAAGTCACCTCTAAAAATGTTAGAGATATCTTTCACTTATTTACTTACAATTTCTAGGTTGCACTTATCAAGCAATACAAAGTCTTGAATACAGAAATCAATCTGTTTAAATTCTCGCAATAATCGTAAGTGCAATATTTTAATTGATTAGTCGGGAGATCTCTAAAAAATGTGAGCCAGAGTAGACATGAAATTCTCTTGGACAAAAATAATGAATGAATCCATGACCACCAAAAGGAAAAGTATTGCAAAAAAACCAAACATACCTATGTCGACCACGACAAATGGATCTAGAGATATTCACTACCATAATATTGTAATTACTTCTCATAGGTGTATTAACATGGACTTTATAAAAATTACCTTAAAATTAAAAAAGAAAATTAATCTACTTTTACAGAATAAGTTCCAAGATTCCTACGCTTATAAAAATTATATACATACATAGTATCTTTTTTGAATTTTATACATTGAATGAATTAATTTTTCAAATTTTCTCAATTTGAAATTTCTTTATCGAAATTACGAAATTGAAATGTAGTTTTCCTTGGATTTTGTCAGCTACATAGGCACATGTCAGATGTTCCAGTAATTCGATATTCAAATAATCAGTGACAGCCATTACTTGAAGGAATGAATGGTATTGAACTAAAGAAATTTTTATCACAAAAATCAAACTTTTTTATTTCATTGGACAAGTGCTTCTTACTTGGGTAAAATTAACACCTTTCCTCTGATCCTGTTAAGAATTGCCAAAAATATTGTTTAGATTAGATGCCAGTTGAAATTCTTACTTTATAGATAACAAAACATCTTATAAAATGACGATATGCCGATTTAAATGAACTTAGCCTGTCTTTTTTGATGATAAATCCGTTTTTATATAATAATGAGGCCAATGTAAAAGATGTTCAAATGTTTATTATTATGCTGAATTTATCATTAATCATATCACATTACATCCCATATAAACTCCATCAAAATTCAGGTTTTTATTAGAAAAACTTTTTTGTATTGAACTGAAATTTAGGATTTTGATATATGCGCTGTAGATAATGTTCTCTCCTAGTTTGCTTTTACTTTATTATATAATCTGTTTTGTATGATATATCGGAACCAGAGTTGAATCGATTTACCAAATATTTGATGTGCAAATCTAATGACAAAAACCTTTAACTAGTTATGAGTCTTCACATGAAAAACTACAAAACGGAGTTTAAATCTTTGTAATGTCTAACTTCAAAACTGTAGAAGGATAACTTCATACGTATCTATACATAGCTTCATTTGTAGGTACGATAAATGGGAAACTCTCAATGTTCGAAAAAACATTCCCAAGACTTCGCCAATGATTTACCTGATGTTGATTAAGAAAAACATCCGGAAAACGACACAACACAAATTGATTTTGCACCTTATGTTTTCACATACTTTTACATATATGTATTGTATTGTATTAGAGGCTTCCAGTTAGTAATTGTTTTCCCTTTAATTTTTAAGTGACATTTCAGTCTGTTTTTATACTCTTCACGGAGTGAATAGTATTATAAGTTTGTCATGAAGTTTGTAACAGGCAGAAGAAGACAAAAAATTCTACTTAAAGTATATATATTCTTGGTCAGCTCGATTAGACGAATTGATTAAGCCATGTCCGTCTGTCCGACTGTGTGTAAGCAAACTAGTCCCTCCGTTTTTGAGCTAGAGAGCTGAAACTTTACTCGAACCATTTTTTTTTTTTACCATACGCAGTACATTTGTCGAAACCACCCGAATCGGACCACTAGGGGGGTACCTCCCATACAAACCACTCATTTGAAATCATGATCTTATTTAAAAAAAACCTTTTTTGATTTTTGTCCTATCGAACTGAAACTTGGACACTATCAGTTTCCAAGAAAGGTGCAACACATTTGTCGGAATCAGCTCAATCGGACTACTAGGGGGGTACCTCCCATACAAACCACACATTTGAATACTACAATGAAACATTCACTGCGTCCCGTTAAGAGTATTTCATCTTCGGCATAGTCGAAGATAACGTTCTTTCTTGTTTTTTTGTTAGACCTTGTAAAACGAATATTTGATATAAATCGCTTCAATACAGAAGTAATTCTTGTGGCACAAAATTCATATTTCTGGCAACGGAATATATTTTGACTTTTTTTTTTTGAACATATTAAAAATATAATTTTAGTTTTACATATTTTGTATAAATACTAAATGGATAATAGTGAAATTGTCTTGTTAAAAAGAAAATGTACTCTTTATCTACTCACGTTACATTCCCATCTGGGCGCTTGAACTCCCGTCTCTCTAAATAGTGATGTTATTCTTTCAAATTCTAGTGCTAAACACTTGGTGCATACCTTAGACGGAAGGCTGCCCATTTGGGCTTATATTAAGAGCAAGCGTCAGCAACTTAGTATTGTACGAGTATTAAGAGTAGAAGAATATCTTGCTACAGATCAAATCTTTCGTTGCATAACTTCTGCTTTATAAACAAAATCCTGAATCTTGTTGGAACTTGTGGATAGATATAACTGATTGCACAGAATATGACTATAGAGGTTCACCCCGTTTTTTTTTTCTGCTATAGGCATAGGGTAGTAGTATTGAAGGTATAATGAAAATAACTGAAAATTATATTCATCATCATTATCATCGCCATCACCGTTATAATAATAACAAACGATGTACATACATATGTAAGTGCAAATAAATGATCATGAAAGAATTCACTTCACAATCATTTTCTAAAAATAACTTCGCCTTTTGAAGTCATAAAAAGCGAAATTCCATTCCAGCAACATTTCATTAAATACGTGTAACTAAGTAAATATTATCTACAATATATACAATATATATATATATGTGTGTTTGTAGCGTAAGTGTCTTTGGTGCTAACTTGTTATTGCATGCAACATACATATACATATGTATATGTTGCTTCGTGAACCTACCTCAATAGTATATTTGTGTGTGTTCCCGTTGCCATGCGTTCGTTGGTGGAGATGGTGGTGCCCTTTTGTTTTTATCACCTTTTACTACAAGTTCACTCACTCATTTGGCGCCATGCACACACACATGTACATCATGTATGCATGCATCATGCTGCCGGCGCTTTCTGCTTGTTGTCATTCATTCGTTAGCAACATGTTCCCATAAAAGCCAATGAGCGTGCAACTTAACAAGGAGAACAAACGAATCATATTGCATTCTTTATGGTTGTATGATTTTAAGTACTTATTTTATTTTTTTTTTTATAAAGACAACGTAACAGAAGAGAAGAAGAGAATAAGAAGTAAATTGTTATTGTTAATAAAACTTCCAAGATCAATTCCAAAAAATCAAACAAATACGCAAAATACTACTTTACACATTCCATGCCCATGCCAATTTAAAGTTAAAGATTGTTGTACATACATAGATTGATTTAATTGAGTGCGAAGGTAACTTATTGTTACACTCGGAAGCACTTCACGAACTACTTATTATTCGCAACTGGTAGATTGATCCGATCTGATTGTATCGATTGTTGATTGTCATAACCAATATAAATGCATACATACATTCGATTGTTCGGACGGTCTTATGGTGGTGACCTCCATAAAAAAGTCGAATGAAAAGAATATGAGACTCTCAACTAAGTAGTAAGTGCAAATATATATATATATATTGTATTACTAAGTTCTTTATACTGAATCGTATATGAACATGTGTATGTAAAAGTATTTCATATCAGAAATATAAGTATGAGTTCTTAACAAGTGCAGTTCAATAAATCAATTAAATGTTATGATTTTGATAAGAAAGATGAAACAATTCTTTTCATACACGTACATATGTATGTATGTAAGTAACTTTCATCCCTCATAGTGTTTTAATAAGTATTTTCATTTTGTTGTGGTGTTTGTAACTCTTCCTTGACGAAAAGGATCTAATCCTATTCCTTACGGTTGCAAAATCGATGTTTTACATCAATGTTACTGGTAACCGATATGTACTTTGGAAACATCGATGTTTGTTCTTGTTACATTGGAAACAGGAATTGCGAAACAGGCTCGTTTTCTTTCAACAATCGGTATAGGAGGACAAATAAAGTGCTGTGTGTTAATCGACATAACCTCAAGATCTCGGAAGAAAACAAAAAAACATGATGAATTCGCCACTTGCCATGCTGCCGTATAAATGAAAATTCAATTTATGTTTGGAAAGACACTTTCCGACTAGACTTCAATTTACACGCACTTGCTAAAAACATCTATGCGTTCTCTCCAAAATTACTCAAAACATCGATTTTTTTGTTTCTGCAACCCTTCTATTCCTTGTCCATATACTTACTTAGTACTATCCAAAGTTAGTAGTCTCTCAAATTTAAAGCTATCAAGCAACATCGTCCTGCTACTATCATGCCATTTCCATATAATGGCGTGGCTTAAGATGATGATTAGAATAGATGACTTTCAGTTTTTATAAACTGAATAGAGCTTCAATCTCTAAGAAAGAATTAAAACGAAATTTTTGAATCGAACGGACCAATAATATTATGTCGTATAGCCGCCAATATTGGCAAAGCTACTATACTGGGTATAAACTGTTGTATCTTCTATACGAATGCATTCAACTGATTTACTTAGAGGTTTCAGTATAACCGAGATTAATTGATCTGTATTTGTTTTTTCTTTTTTCTTTTGTATGATGAATCAAAGTGAAAAAACATATAACCACAATTGATTCTTAAAGAAGTAAAAACTTAAATTTAAATGTTCAATTTAGAATTACCACATTGTTGTAGCAAGATAGCTAAATACATAGAAACTTTCAGAGGCTTAAGGAACACCAAAAAATTATAGCATTTAATCAATCCAAGCCTGTAGTATCAGAGTGTGGTTTTGTCGGCTCTAATTTTATTAACTGTTTTTTAGTTACAGCTCTTCATTAAAACGTTAGGAAACACTTTAAATATATACAATATTTATTATATACATAATATATCTCTTCCTATTTCCCCTGATATTTTTTTCTATGACATATAAACATCAGACTTAAAACATTCTATTTATTTACACAAGTGTAATGTACCTACATAAATATCATAAACTCAAAGAGATTTTGTTTTTGTTTCGATGATTAACTGCTTCCAAGTGATAACGCCTAAATGGAAATCCGAGACCAAGACCAATAAGTAGAACAGTCGGACAGTCGGAGAGCACGATCAATTGAAATGGCTTTGTATAGGTATATGACATATTAGATGGGCTTGGATTGACAATCGATAGCTTGCGTATTTTTTTTTTTTTTTATTGCCTTCATCGATTGAGTTCTCATTCTTTCCTTCACTTTTGTTATTCTTGTTTATTTTGATTGTCTCTGTTGCCATCGGAGAGGTTTTATTTCCATCTCTTTATATATGTTTATAGCAAAAAATATTGTATATTTCTCAAGAAGACCACCACAATCATAATTCTACAAAAGTTCTCCATTTCTCTATTTGTATTCTGTGTTCTTTTTGTACTCTGAACTTGTGCTCAAACTTCCATTGGTTAAGGTTGAGTTATGGCAAATAAGTAATTAAGTATACTCGTACATACATGTTTATCTATTTATGATTTTCATTCAGATTTTCCAATTTGCAATTTCACTCATCATAATAATCCGATGATTGAAATTGTGGATTCATTTTTGTTGTTTTGCTTTTTCAAATGAAATGAAAACAAATAATAATAATTTACAGTTCTTTTGTACCATCTATGGTAGTCAACGATCCTCGTCATTTTGTTTAGTATTTTATCTTTTAATACAATATAATAGAGGATATATCACAATAGTATAGAAAATATTCCTAGTTGAGAAAAGTAAAATGGAAACTCATCACCTCAATTACACTCATATCCGTTTTTTCATTAAAAACAAGAAATCGGCCCAATTTCAACGTCCCAAGATAAGAATGTTAGGAAATAAACAGTAGTCCCAACTGAATTGATCTTGTTATCACATACGGCAAGAATCACAGTAACACATTTTGACAGCTCAGTAGGGTTATTATCAATCCAGTTGTTTATTTCCTCACATTCTAATTATCCCCAAATGCAGTTTATACGTATGTATATTGTGTATAAAGTTCAAAATATAATACATCGCAATACACCTTGCAGCTGAAATTATGATGCTTTTAATCTTATTAAGTATCTTAATGAAGAAAAGATAGAGAGTCTATGTATTTTAACTTTCTTCTTTTGGTCAGAATTTATTATTTACTAGAGCAGTACATACAGGGTGCGTCATCTTTTATGGTGTGTTGGTGTGGTAACATTGAGTATCTTTGCAAAAAAAAAAAAAAAAATATTTTTATTTGTGAGGCATTTTTGGCAATTTATTTGGACTAGTTTTTGATATCAAAATGTGCGTTTTCCATTATCATTTCGAGTATCTCGAGCGGTATGGTGATAATTACGTCATGAATGTTTGCATTGAGTTTATCAATGGTCTGAGGATTCCTGGCGTAAACTTTGCTTATCTAATAACCCCAAAAAGCAGTCCGGAGGGGTCAAATCTGGAGATCTGGGTGACCACACAATGTCGCCTCTTTTTGACATCAATCGTTCAAGGAATTTCCATTGCAGAAACTGATTGGTTAGATTTGCAGTATGGCATGTGGCGCACCGTTTTGTTGAAACCAGTAACCATCAAGACCTTTTTCACGCATTTCTCGGCAGACATAATGAGACAATATCCACCGATATCGATTTCCATGAACTGTTTTCATGGTTTTGGCGCAAATCTCTGTGACCGCTTCAAATAATTCATTGGAACGTCTTTGTCATTAATGTCCTGTTCGAAACCAAACGACGAACAGTGTTGTCAGATGGTGATATGGTATGATATTTTCGACGATATGCAATTCACAGCGTCAGTATTTCTGTTCAATTGGTTAAAATTGTACTGAATTGACGTTTCAATCGAATGACAAATATCAAAGTTATTCAATGTTTACACAGCGATATAAAAGATGGCGCACCCAGTATGTACATATGTATATATTTTGTACTGATTATGCGTGTTTGCAGCTGTTTTTAATAAAACTTATTTTTATTGTATCAATTTTATTGTTATTACACAAGATTTCTATGATAATTTGTAATATGACACCCAAGTTCTGTTTCTGTTCCACAGCTAAAGTCAAGATAGTTTTGCCCCAAAAACAGCTGCGTTGATCTATGTATTTCTTTGTATTTAACCATTATGTATTCGATAACATTTCATATAAAAGCAAATTTTTCCATATAAAAAAAAATGCCAAGATTTTAATTGAGTGAAGAAGAATTTTTATTTTTTCCGCGTAAAAATTTAATATATTAAACCATGAAATTGAAGATAGCGAAACAGATTTCGTGAGTTCCGTAATTACAATCGTTTCGCAAAATTATTTTATTGGAAAATAAATTTCATTTTGTATATATTAAAAATCAATATGCAAGGGAAATTAATGATACAAGTAAATAATAACCATTAATAAATTTATAGTGTTTATAATGATTATTGTTGCACATTTTGATAACCGAATAATCGATTTATAGTTATAATAAACCAACTTACATAAAGTGAAAGATGTTCAATGAACTTAATAAATATGATTACCAAGATCTTTTTAATTGGTGTCTTTTTTCTTATTATGCGATAGATGTCATAACAAAGCTGAAATACAGTTGAACATTACTCGAATTACCATAATGCACAAGAAAAGTTTGACTTAGAGATGATTTCGAGTTATAGAATTATTCAATAAAACTATGGAATTTGGTTAAATATAGTACACTTGATGAATTAAACACATTTTTAGTTACTTAACAGCACGTTTTTTAGTTACAATTACTTAAAATTCTTCAATTCAAAAATTTGTGTTTGAACTTTTACTTTAGTTTGGTTAGTTCCAATGAATTCAGATTCATCATTGTAAGATGCCAAGAAATCTGCTTCATCATTCTTGGAAATGAGTTAAATATGGTTCCTTCTTCGAACTGTCACGCCTTCACTATCTTTCATGCCATTTGGAGATGGATTTTTTAACCCTAAGCGATAATGTTCAATAATATCTTCATCTGCTGTGAAAATCTCATTGCCCACATCAATGTAAGCGACTAGATCAGCAGTAAAAGTTAAAGTAAGATTCAATTTTATCCATGCTTCTTATCTTTGTCAATAATAATCAGAATTATTGTCCAATTTAAAAAAAAACCACTTAACATCTACCTCATGATTTTATCTCATGATTTTATACAAAAAATGTTCTATACCAATTTGTTAGTTCAAGTTATGAAAGTTCGAGTAATGGAAGAAAAATTGTATAGAATTTTCGCTATAAACGCTATAGCAACTCGATTTGGTTCAAGTTATAATTATTAAAAAATATTAGTTAAGGAAGTTTGATTGTATTACAATAAATTAAACAATATAATTGTATGCAGTACATTCACTTATGATAGACTTATTGAAGGAATATTTGAGCACAACCCAAGTTAAGGGTTCCGATGGTGATAAGCTACAGTTCTTAAGAAATAATATGTGCTAAAAACAGATCAGCAACAATGTATTTTTATAAAACAATACCTTTATAGAGGATTGGTGCTACTTGTAGCAAAAATTTATGCTAAGCAGATTAAGGCCAATTGTATCATATTTGCACATGTACTTATGTGGAACTGTTCAAGGGGGCGTTGATTGACACTCATCAATTCTGTGTATGGCTGGCTGGTGCCCACGTTAGTCTCTTCCGATTTTCGCATGTTAAGCTTCGAAAATTGCGGCTTCAAAAAAGGGAAACACACCTTTCCACTAATCTATATGAACAGAAATAATATACCACAACTAAAAGATGAATCGTGGTCACTGCAAAACATTTCGTTTTACTATTTTTGCCTTGATTTTCTGTAACTTATTAGTCATTTTTACTCTTCACTTTAATCAATTTTGATGGTCTTGTTGTCTTTTCTTTCCATTATGAAGTTATTCTGAGGCAAAGTCAGTCTATAATAAGCAAGAAATATCAAAAAAAAAAAAAAAAAAAAGAATAAATTTATAAACATCATCAACAAAAATAAACCATAAATGCCAACGTCATCACTCAGTAACTCACTCACTCCTCATCATCGTTATCGCCATCATCATCATCATCGTCATCATCATCATGGTTATAATCAGCGATATGTTGATATTTTTTTAATTCGGTCATCATTCGATCGTTTTTAAATCTTTATTTTTATTTGTTAATTTTGGTCAGTAAGTTTAGTTGGTATTTTTAGTTAAATTTGTTATTTTATAAGTTGTCGATATTGTTGTTTTTTTTTTTTTTTTTTTTATTAGAGTCTTTTTAAAGAGTGTTTTCTGTGTGTGTTAATTTTGTTGATACTTTTGTGAAATTTTGGAGCTTGGAAGTTAGATTGGGCTTATACTACACAAATTTTATGAACACATTTACTCATTGTCTTTTATTCGAATTTTGTACGATTTTTGTTCTGTTTTTGTTAACATTTATTGTTTTTGTTTAAATTTTTGCCAAGTTCATTGAGCTTTCTTTACAAAATAATAGCGTTACCTGGAGTGCGTTGCTACGTTCCCTGTGCGTGCTCAGTTATTAAAAAAAAAAAAAAAAAAAAAAATGGGCCAAGTGCGAGTCAGACTCGTACACGGAGGGTTCCGTACCAAATTGGGGCTTGTATGGGAGGTACTCCCCCTAGTGGTCCGATTAAACTGAAATTTCGACAATATAAGTTTCTGATGTATACCCACCACCATCCAAATTTCAAGATCGTTGGATTACTGGATCGTATAGCTGCCATACAAACCAAAATGTTTCTTGTATGGGAACCCCTTTAAGTTTTTGAAAATATTTGTTGTTGATGCCTGGATAAAACTACACATTCTGTGAAAATTTCAACTCTCTACCTATTGCGGCTTATGAGATATGACCCGAGAACGGACGGACGGACGGTATCCTATGTTCGTCTCCTGTTTCTAAGCTATCTCCCCACCAATTTTCACCCAAATCGGTTCAGCCGTTATTGAGTTATAGATAGTGTAACTAACACGACTTTCTTTTATATATATAGTAGATATGAACGAGTACATTCTGCATTTTGGATCTTTATCTATACAACACAATTTTATATTTTAATATTAAAACAAAAGGCGGAACGAATCTGGGTTTAATGAGCGTTTTCAATTCGAACATGAATAGACGAGTATTTTATGTAAATATTATGTACAATAGCACTTCCATGCCATACTGTTATTGTAATAAAAGTAATAAAAAACTAGACTATACCGAAGATGAAATACCCTTCACGCAGTAAGAATAATAGAGTACTTCTTGCAATTTCTGTACTTACTTAACTTTTTACTGGCTTTTTTTAATTGTTTGTTATTTGTACGATTTACATAATAAAAAAGTTTTTCTTGAATTCCAGTGGGGAATTTGTATGGGAGGTACCCTCCTTAGTTGTCCGATTCGTCTGGTTCCAACAAATGTACTGCGTATAGTAAAAAGAAAGGTTCGTACAAAATTTCAGCTCTTTAGCTCGAAAACTGAGGGAGCTGATCAAGACAAACTTCATGACAAAGTTATAATACTATTCACTACCGTGAAGAGTATAAAAAAGTGATTAGTATATGAAATTGATCAAAAGGTTTGTAACAACAGGCTGAAGGAAACCAGACCCAGACCAGAAATTTACTTTAAAGCCTTATTTCTACAGCATTGAATATTTGCCTTGGTGGAATGTTTTTTGTTGCAATTGGATTACTATAATATACTACAATACAAAAATCCCTTCCTTTGAAGTCTTTCAAGAAGCAGTTCCGAAGCGAAAAATCACCTTTCGACATCTCTCGGCTTCAACTTGTACGGCACCCAATCATATCCTTGCTTTTGAATAAATCCTAATTGTTTTAACCGAACGGAAATTACTTTCTGAGTCACTCCCAACGATTCTACGAGTTCAGTTTGCGTGTGGCACGGATCTTGATCCAGTAAAGCCTCCAATTCCTCATCTTCAAACTTTTTGGGTTGGCCAGGACGCTATTTGTCTTCGACACTAAAATCACCACTTTTGAAGCGCCGAAACCACTCTCTGCATGACTTATCGGTCGGAGCAGATTCACCAAAAACTTCCTCAAGCATTCGATGGGCTTCATCTGCACTTTTCTTCCCATTAAAAAAGAAAATCAAATCTTCTCGCAAATGTTGTTTATTTAACATAAATCCGGACATTTTCGAAGAGGCAAAAAACACTGTTGTTTTCAGAAACAGACGCTGATGCACACTAATTATTGTTGACAGATGGTAAACCTTTCCAATGGAATAGGTAAAGGTAATCGCTTCCAAAATCGGCCACAACTTGCAGGTGGAGCCATCTTTTGAAAACGGACCGAACTAATTTGTACTCCCAATATTTGAACAAAATTCCCATAACAGATAGCCATTATAATTTGGGTTTTTTCGTGAAGAAAGTCTAAAGTCGATCATTTATATTATCATCTGCATTCTACAATAGAAACTAAAGATTAAGCTAAAATATTTTCAGAACATTTAATGTTGCTATCAAATTGGATATATGGGAGTTGTATCCATTTATGACATTAAACAAGTTTCATAGAGTAATTGATCATATTTGAGTTATTGTTTAGTAATTTTTTTTTTATTTTTTTGATACAAAAATTGTTTCTTTCCCTAACAAATTTGATTTCTTTCACACTTCATCCTAGTGTAAAATCCATATTAATTAAGTACATTTGTTAGATGTTTGTTTTTATATTCATGATAAATTTGAAATTTTATCTGCAAAACTTGAAACAGCCTTTTATTTTCTACCATCAAACCTATCCTTAGTTTTATACATAAAGAATCTTGTTGTTATGAATAGAATTTATCACTTTGACATGTTGTTTTTAAAGCATAAACCACGTGTCACAGAGATAAAAAAAACTTAAGTTTAGAAAGGATTAGCTTCCAGAACTTATTGGATCTCTAGTCGGTCTATCCAATTCCGTGCATATTAGGATCCCAGTTTTTGAACTGAAAATTTGGTGAAATTGCGTTTTATGCAAAAAACTTGTCCAGAATAATCGGAAACCGATAGCTCTTAATTTACCTTTTTTTTTTTTGTGTAAAAAACTTTAAATTTTCTTAAGATATTCAATTCAATCTGTGCAAATCCAAGTTGGGATGTGAAGGGTACCTGAGTTTAGTTAAATCAAAGTTGAAGATTTTGCTTGTTATTATTTCTTTTTTTTTAATTGTATTGTATATAATTTTTTAATTTTACTTCCGAACAAAACTTGTTTGTAATTTTAAAAAGGTTTTATGTTTATTTTTATTAACAGTTGTTGTTGTGTTTCGGATTTGTTAATGTTTTTGTTGGTGGCTTTGTTAATGTCAAAATACAAAATACAAAAGTAAGTAAGTAAGTAAGTATGGTTTTCTTTACTAAGTGTTGTTGCAGTATTTACATTTGTTGTTGGTAACAATCGGGTAACGAACAAATTACAAATTTCTTTGGATTCTTTAATGAAAATCCAATTGAACTATCTTGTTGCTTTTATTATTGCAAAGCGCATGAGCGTACGAAGGGGTCAAGAGGAGTTCAGTTGGACGACTAACCAAGTACTAAATAATAAGTGCTTCATTTGGTTTCTACAAGAAATTCGTGTATGTCTTACCCTTGCCCAAAACCTGGGTACGCCCATGTCAAGGTGTGTTACTTAGTTAATGTGTCGCAATGCAGTTTACAATAAGTACAATAATACATAAAAATGTACTGTGACAGCAACAAAGTAGAAAATTGGATTATTGTATTTTCAATTTGGCTTTAGGAAAAGTGTAGACAAATTTGAACAATTTCTATACAAACGTACTACAACGTAATGGACGTTTAATGGACTAATTGTTAAGTAGTTTTGAACTGATTGTCGTTGGATCAATAAAAAAATCAATGCAAATATTAAAACCATGTCGCTTTATTATGAAAAAATTAATTCTCTATTGACTTTGAAAAAATGTGCGAGGAATTTATTACAGACACCTGGGTAAAAGACTAGATAAGACAATTCTCTCACGAAATCATTTTATGTACATATATGGATTACATAATCTTTGCCTGGATGCTTTATCTTACTCCTTTGTCTATTAGGCAAGTTCTTGGTCAAGAATAACGTAGCAATGCTGGTGCTGGTGTCGAATTGACATTTCCGATTGTCTTTCTTTTCCAACATCAAGAAAACTTTGAAAACATCTTATTTTGAGATGATGGGGGTTGTTAATACAGCCACAGCAAGGATCTTTCCTGCAGGCGACGCACGAAGGGGCTACATAAAACTGTCCATAGGAAAAAGCACTCAACGCTTAGGTCTAAGCCCGAAATGTTGAATGTTTGACCTTGTTATTATGGCAATGTTATGAGAAACTACAGTTGTTTAAATTGAAAATGTAGATCCGTTGGTATTAATGGAATCCTGGGTATTGTGCACTCTATTATGAATGATTTTAAAGATTTTATCTGATACCCTAATTATAAAACTAATTTATGTGGGGGTCATCATTTTGTCTCTATTTGATAATTTTTTGTCAAATCGGCTTTCTACTTTTTCGTGATATTCGTTGATAAATATTGTGTTTTTCTTTGCCCGTCGGTTAACGTGATACATATCCGGGGGTACATATCCCTTTTGTAATGTACTTTTAATAGAACATTCGTGTGCGTAATACGGAGCTAAAATAAGGTTGTTTTCGCTACTTAGAAAGCATATGAGTATGTGGCTGTACTCGGTGTCGCGGCTTCAGAAAGCATTGGTCAACAGGTGTTTCCAAGTGCTAGCTACCGGGCAATCTACGCATTTTCCATATATAATACATAACCAGAACTCTACGCCTTCAGCAATTGATTTGTTTCTGTATAATGGATTAAAACGAAATGACGTCACCATTTGCATGGAGCACGATCTTTCATCAGATCACCTACCTCTCATTGCCACACTACACGATTCTCCGCAATGTAAAGTAAAATTCGCTAGGCTGCTATCTACTGGAGCAGATATTCAACGTTTCAGCAAGGAGCTTGAGAATTCGCTAAATTTAAATATGGAGATCCACTCCCCAATTTCTGTGTTACGCCAGCACGAAACTGACAGCTTTCTTGAGTCTGTTAGTCCTCATAGCAGCTCCAACTAATCCCAATGGAAACTCACCAGAAGATATAAAAGGCAAAGTATATCCAAAATCCCTGTTAAAAGGTCGGATATTACTTGGGCTAAGTTAGCGGAGGAGCGAGCCGAAGCTTTTGTAGAAAATCTTGAGGAGTAATTTCAACCTTTTAATAATACATCTTCAGAGCAATTGCATGTAGTAAGAAATGAGCTTGCAGCCCCATTTCAAATGACTCCTCCGGTACCTCCCATTGATGTTCATGAGGTGAAGAGCGAAATCAAAAGTCTTAAAAACAGAAAAGCCCCTGGAGAGGATAATATTGAAAATAGGACTATCAAAATGCTACCGGTCAAGGCGTTGCTTTTTCTGACTCTGATATATAATCCAGTCCTTAGGATAGGTCATTTTCCAGCTGTATTGAAAAGAGCACAAATTGTTATGATTCATAAGCCTGGTAAAAATTGAAACCATGTGGACTCTTATAGGCCAATTCGCCTGCTCCTTTCGTTTGGGAAAATCCTGGAAAAATGTCTATTAAGGAGGATTCTAAGCTGCCCAGGGATAAGCAACGTTATTCCAGAATTCCAATTTGGTTTTCGGAAAGAAACACGGCACTCCGAAGCAGTTGAACAGATTGGTTAACTTTATTTTAGAAAGCTTTGAGGCAAAGGAATTTACAGTTGCTGTCTTAATGGACGTGAAACAAGCTTTCGAGAGAGCTTGGCACGAGGGATTACTTGTCTAAGCAGTAAAGCTTCTCCCTCCACAATTGGTTGCGATTATCAGAATCTTCTTGTCTAACAGATCGTTAAGTGTGGTGCAGGAGGGAGTATCGTCATCATCGCGATCTATCAATGCTGGAGTTCCTCAAGGGAGTTGCCTATCTCCAACTCTTTACGACCTATTTACTCATGATATGCCTATTCGCATTTCATGCCATGTAAGAAACTCAGACTTTATGATTGCTACGTATGCGGATGAATGAGAAAATAAATGTTGGTCCCATATAGTTGGATGTTTGATATTGGACAAGTAATGTCTAGGTGCCTTTAAGTTAAGATGAATGTGTAAGTATGTGTTTGAAACTCTTTGACGTGGGATCAAAATGAAATGAGCATACAAGTAACTTTAACATCAACTTTGCTGCAGATGATGGCAAACCACTCAGTCAGTTTTTAAAGGATATACATACTTACATAACTTGCAAATGAATACAAGTCGACTCATACCCACAACCAACTCCAAAAGTAAAACTGATTCGGTCTTCTCGAGGTTTCTGGATTTAGATCAATAATGTATACATCATATTTTCATCGACCAATAATCGCCTATATTCAATAAATTGAAATTTAGTATTGAAATGTTGCATCAATCTTTTATTAATTCATTTAGTAACGTAATAATAATAATAAAAATGGGCCAAGTGCGAGTCAGATTCGTACACGGAGGTTTTCGTACTAGTTTGGGGTGTGTATTGGATGTACTCCCCCTAGTAGTCCGATTTGACTAATTCCAACAAATGTACCGCGCCTATATCAGAAACTTATAGTGTTTAAATTTCAGTTCAATAGTTCAAAAAACAGAAAAGTTTTTCGAATAAGAACCTGAATTTTAATGGAGGGTTTGTTTTGGAGGTACCCTCCTAGTGGCCCGAATGTGCTGGTTCTGACAAATGTCCTGCGCTTGTCTTGGAAAATGATAGTGTCCAAGTTTCAGTTTGATAGGACGAAAAACAAATAAGTTTTTCTAATAAGAACATGAATTCAAATGGTGCTTTGTTTGGGAGATACCCGCCCTAGTGGTCCGTTTCGGGTGGATCCGACAAATGTAATGCGTAATGGTAAAATTTCAGCACTCTAGCTCAAAAACTGAGGGACTAGTTTGCATACATACAGACGGGCAGACGGATAGATGAGCATGGCTTAATCAATTCATCTAATCGAGCTGATCATGAATATATATACTTTTTGTCTCCTTCTGCCTGTTACAAACTTCATGACAAACTTATATACTCCTACTACAGAAATGGCAATAAATGACTTATTATTCATTCAAATTTTTGGTAATTAAAATAAATGTGTACCACCATTCAGATCAATGTGGCAACGCTAATATTTTAAGCAATTTATTCAACTCAATCGTCTCTCAATTTTACGAAAATGTTCAAATTTTTTTTTAAAGACTAACTGTCACTTAGTTTATGCAGCGGTTGTTTATGCAGTTTATGCAATTTTGTGAGGACCCCAAATATTTTTAAAATATTCAACTTAAATAAATAATTTATCTGTTTCTATTCTCTTTGCAGATGCAAACAATTTTTTGAAAAGAAAATATTGTGAAATTTGGATAAAAATTCAAAAGACATAATCAAAATTGACCAAAAACTAGAAAATCAAATGAAAATTAAATGTCAACAAAAATGAGATAAAAAGATACTCATAATTGACTAAGGAAAATCATCATTGTTACACCAACAACACTTGTTGCTAAAGCATCAGCATCAACATCATCACCGTCATTGTCGTTAGCGTTGTTGTCTTCTTCATCATATTCAAATCTGAAATTATATAGAGAAAATGGTGAACGCTGTCATGGATGCGATTGCGGTAAGTTGGCTTTAATCTTTTCATATTTTTAATTTGTTTTTTTTTTTTTTTTGTCTACAATGTCCAACAAACGATAACACAACATCATGATCATCATCATCATCATCATCATCATCATCATCATCATCATCATCATTACCATCCTTATACTTACGAAAGACAGTCCAATGCAAATGATTTCTTTTGGTTATTTTGTTTTTTTTGTTTGTAAAATTTTGTAAAATTTGGATGGTGTATCAAAATTCGCTTGTTTGATTTAATTAATTTTTGTCGTTGTATCTCCTCATTTTATTCGCGTCGCTTGTATATTTTGCTTTTTTCTTTTGTTTTTGAATTCAATTTCTTGGGCAAATATTACTAAGCAACTTCAACTCAACTGTCGTTTGCGGCGTTTCCAATTTGGATATTCAATTGGCAATTGCTCAATTGACATAATGTGAATGATGTGTGTGATTGTGTGCAAAAATGATTAAAATGATGATTTACATGAAGAAAAGTTCTTCCCGTACACATATGAAGTATGTATATGTACTCGTCTCAGGGTCTCAGATATGTATGTATGTTAGACATTCATCAAACAACTTTCTGGACGCTTCTTCCTAAACAGAAAATAAGAAAATTATGAGCAACATGATGACTCGAAGCAAACTGCGCCGTTAATTGTAAATTTGTTCCTTACTTTTAAAAGAAGAGAGCTAAAACATTCCACAGAGTCTTATTTTAGCTTTATATAAACATATTTTTTTTAATCTCTACAATCTTGTAATCACACACTTACCAGAAGAAGGAAGACTTTTCCAAGTCCATAACTTAAAGATGAAAAAATTTTATTGACACAACCACGTTGAATCAGAACGACCTCTGATAACACATATGTATACAATACATAAGCAAATACAAATATGTATGAAGGCTCTAACTGAACTGAACTGTCAAAATTAAAATACCAGAAATGTTTTTTGCTCATATTAAATAAAGATGGACTATTAAAAAATCAATATTATTGAAACTGTAAAAATTAACTTCTCAAATTCTACCAATAGTTTATTATTTTGTGATAAAAGAAAAACAAGAAACCAATAAAAAAAAAAGGTTAACTTCGGCTATCCCGGAGTTTTAATACTCCTCACGCTTTACATTTTTACCTTCTCTCCTGAGTCAATCTCAATCTAATACAAAAATATTACTTTATTGATTTGACTTAAGTTGGGGCATTTAAACAATCAGACCGAAATATTTGTATGGATTAGACACTTATTCTATCCAAATTTCAATTCGATAACACAAAAATCAAGAAAGTTTTTCTAATAAGAATTTTAATTTGAATTTGGTTTTATACTCCTACTAGTGGTCCGAATCGGCTGATGAAAAGAAAACTTCATGTTCAAAAGCCGAGGAACTATAGTAGTTTGCGTACATACTGACGGACAGACGTATAAGGTCGCATCATTCTGATCAAGATTATACAATATGTACTTTATGCGGTCTTCGATGTCTTCTTCTGTGTATTACAAACATTATGAAAAACTTTGTGAAGATTATAATAAGTATGGCGTTTTCTAATCAAATGATAGTGCATTGGTAAATTTTGGTCTGGGTGGAGTCACTAAAAAAAAGTTGTTTCCTACTTAATCCGATGGTATTTGTCTATAAAATCGATAACCATCGGTGAACCAAAGTTATTGTTGATTGATGCTCCTTTGGTGAAGTTTATATGGAAAAATTTGTATGTCAGGAAAGTAAACATTATTGGATTAAAAATTCTATTATAAACAGCTTATGAACTTTTTTGTTTTGTTTCGTTTTTATTTAAAATTAATTTTGGATATGATATGAAATTCCATCGAAAACCAAAAATATGAAATTGCCATGGAGACGAGACAAATGATAAAAATAAAGGTAAATTTGGTACAAAGCGTAGGAGGCATGAACAACGTGAAAAATACTACCAGACATATGGGAGAAATAAACAAAACAAACCAAAAACAAATACAAAATAATAAATAAATACTAAAAATGAGACAAGGTTGTCCAAAAACTGCTTCACTATTTGCATGGGATTTCAATTGGATTTTGTGTTGATATTTTGCTTTGTGTTCGAAGCACTTTTGGCTTCGTCGTGGTTGCTGTTGAATAATTTTGCAAACCAGTTATTAAGTTAGTATCTCTCACCTCAAGCACCCTCAGTATAGAGTTAAAGCTTCAGTCGAAGCAGCAATAGTACTTCCGTTGCCATGAGTTTTTATTTTCTGTATATTAATTTAAAGCATTTTATAAGACAATGACGGAGAGACCGAGACAATTTTTGCAAGAAACCAACTGAATTCACATAAGCAACCCTCGACCCACTTTGTGTTGTTGAGTCTGAAATACTGCAAGCTGCTATCGGTTGTTAGCCATCGTTGCCACCGGAAGTCAAGGCAACTGTCAGCAAATGTCGTCGTCTTTAGTGGTTTTGCCGTTTTTCATATATGCACATACATCCATACACATCTTGATTTCTAAAACTATATGTTCTTTCATTATTTGTTATGCCTTTCACACTAGTTCGAACAGGTATTATCATTTTGGCTTGATTTTTGCAACACATAAAATCGTGCATCGAAGTCCCGATAAAGTATACATATATGCTACGAACGATCATTCAACATTTGTTATAGACACACATGCAGGTAGTATTTTACAATCAGAGTTCTCCAATTACTGACGGAGGTAGATCCCATACAAAATTCACTTAAAATCTAAATTTTGTAAGACAAAATGGTAATGGTAAGGGTGGCGCAGGACTGGGAGGTAAGTGGAAGAGGGTATGGGAATTCAGTTATTCAAACAGTCACCAGAATCGATGGTATATAACTTTAGTATCCCTCCACGGTATGCTTACGTCAAAACTCCAATCTTGTTGTTGTAGTAGGCTTGAAGCAACTGCTTCGATATTTGCCCGTCTGTGTACCCACTCACAGCAATTTGCATTTAACCTTTTGTATCCAACAAACCTCTGATGGAATAATTTGGACCCATAACACTGGGAAATTTTATTGGGATTTTTTGTATGTTCTTGATAATATCCTGATTACTGATAACGAGAAAAATAATACTTTTATCGTAACAGCTCTATTAGGGTTCCGAACCCAAGGGGTACCAAGCGGATTATGATACCTATACGAGTATTTATATAAAAAAATTAATTTCTTTAGAGTTTCACTTTCTTTGAAATTGGTTAACCCATCTTTGTGATATAGCCATTGAAGAATTTTTCAATTAATTTTTTTCAACTGCTGGCCATTTTGCAATAAACTAAATATTTAACTTTTTAATATCGAATATATCTATATCTATATATATAAAAGA
>JBAMAW010000503.1:0-37085 GCA_037043295.1 Amiota minor
TTCCACCAGTAAGCTGCCTTACGGAATGGCGTCCGCCTTTTCCTGGGCATTGAGGCGTCACAAGCTGAAGAAATGCGCTTTGTAATGCTCTCTGCCATGCCATTCGCTTCCTCGTTACCGGTTGTGCCATCTTCCCATATTTGTTGAAAGCAGTCCCTATCGAAAAGTCGGTCCCTCCAGCCTTTAACTTTTGCAAAGGATAACTGCCTTCCGCTCGGCTGTAACGACACCTCGATTACAATCGCACGATGGTCGCTGTTCGTGTAGAAACTGCCAATTTTCCATGTCGTGTGGGGTGCAATTGAACTATGCACGAATGTAAGATCAATGGCCGAACTTCTACCACCAGCTTCGAATGTTGGCTGACCGTCATTTAGGAGTTCAATGTTCAGCGTGGCTAGGCATTCCATGAGGACTCTACCACGTTGATTCGTCGATCTACTACCCCACATAGTAGACCAAGCATTGAAGTCACCCGCAATGATTGTCGGTGTCCTGGTCCTGGCTTCCGCAACCAACTCCGTTATAAGATCTTCGAACTCGATTAGTTCCAGACTTGGGGAAGCATAGCACGAGAAAAAGTAAATGCCATTTATTTTCACCCATGTGAAGCCAAAATGAGGGTTCAATGCCCGACCTTGAGGGGCCTTCCCGTTCGTGACCCATATAGCCGATTTACTAGATGCGTCGGATGTCCACTCATGTCCTCTCAAGTTGCGATATTGCTCGCTTATTAGGACAAGGTCGAGGCTTTGCTCGAATATCGTTTGTTGCAGCAAGTCCTGGGCTGCCACACAGTGGTTTAGGTTAAGTTGGGCGATTTTCATCGCCCTCCTGTTTTCTTAGCCTTAACTGCCCTTTGGTGCTCCGAACAACGGGCACTCCCCGCTGCGTGGTTTCCACTACAAAGCGCACATTTTGGCTCACTTTTACATGATGCCGCCTTATGGCCTTCCTTACCGCATCTCCTGCATAGGTTGCTGCGGTCTACATTTTCTTTACAACTTTGTGCCTGATGGTTGTAGCCCCAGCACTTGTAACACCTGATTGGCTTGGTGCAATCCCGTACTCTGCAAGATACCCAACCTATGCGGACTCGTTGCGCACTCAGCACCTTGTTGGCATCCACTACAGGCAACCCGATATAGACCGTCTGTGTGCCCCGATGTACAATACCTATATTGCGCACCGATGACTCATCCGGACGACGTATCTCAAACTGAGTGTAGGGCGTCACACACTTCTTTCGCAGTTGTGATCTCATCCAGATCCCTAAGCTGAATCGTCACCGTATGCGTTTTTGGCGAGACTTTGGCTGCGTTGCCTAGAGTTTCCTCCACTGCCATCTGAAACTCTGACGCATTTCGTTCTGGCACCCGTTTGAGCTCTAGCAGCAACTCATTTTTAACGGTGCGTCGAACAGCCTTGACATTTTCTCCTAGGCTCTTTAGCGCTGGCTCGCTTCGTATCTTTCTCAAGATATCCGCGTAGGACGAATTCGCGGATGCCGAAATGATGAGAGCATCCGGCCTCGATTTGATGCCCTTATCCCGTTTTTTCCGGCCGGGAACTTTGGTCCACTCCTGTACTTGGGGCAGCTTGCGACCATCCTTATCCCGAGTTTTTGCCTTCTTCGGGATCCTGCTTGTATTTGGGGTTGGCTTTGGAGTTGTTGCCGCCTTGGTGGACGCTCCATGCTCCAAGGTACCCTTTTTGGCTTCTTCCACTCGGTCTTTCGGGACTGTTAGGGAAGGCTGCCTCTTAGAAGACGGAGTCTCCAAATTTCCTTCGGGTGCCCTTTTATTTTTCCCGACAGTTCGCAGCCAAGGGGAAGTCTGGGATAAGTTGTTTTTCCTGATAACCTCCTTTGCTTTCTCGTCACTTTGTTCTATGGCCGAGAGCTCATATAGGGCCTTTATGCTCTCTACCGTATCCCACATAAGCTGGTTGATAGAACGCCTTTACTTGCCATCAATTCCCTTTTCTTCCAGCATACAGGTGAGACTCCGTATCTTCTGCCCAAGCTGATGGAAGTGGGTGTGGCTGGCTGATACCTTCTCCGAGTTGATGACGTACGATGGACTGACCACCAATTGATCGCCTAACCTCGGTGGCGATCGAAGAGTACATCTACTGCGCCTGAAGGGATCGTCCGCTTCCCCCGCTGCTCTTGTAGCTTTGTCCGCTGCAGCGACCAAGTTTCCCATCGCTGCAGTAGTTTTTGTTCTCGTAGCATTATCTGCTACGGTGGCCGAGTACACCTCCGTAGCATTGCGGTTGCTTGATGACGACGACCCGGGGCCCGCTTGCGCACCCTCCAAAGCCGCCGGTACTGGGGATCCGACTCCCTGCACCGTAAATATATTTCCTTCTTCATTGCTCATCTTGGTTTTATTTCTGGGTGCCTTCCCATATCGTTTTAAGCCTACCGACAGGCTATGAAACACAGCCGACCTTTCAGGTTCAGACGCCGACCAAGAAGCCGCCCAATCTGGGAACAAACGCTCTTGGATTTAATTTGGTAACCAGCGAAAACATAATTTAAGGGCAGTTTTCACTCGCCCTGTCACGAAAATTTCACTAGAGTATGTAGCCTTTTGCACTACCCCTTCCATTTTCGTCGCTCATTGGTCGGGGGCTGCTTATTCAATATTCGCAGCTAACCTACATATCTGCAGGCCGTCCACTATCCGCCACCTGTGACCCCCACTCTAGCTTGAGCAACGCCGTGTGTGTGTGTGTGTGTGTGTGTTTTTTTTTTTTTTTTTTTTTTTTTCAATTGGTAGAAAAGCCAGCCGGTTCTACAACCGAGTGCGGGATTTCAACACCGCTAAAAACTACCCCCGTGTCCTAATGTCCCCCCGGAACTGTTCTTTAATATTTCGTCGGAAGGGAAAAGGTGGAGCATCATTGCTCAAAAGTCTGTCTGTCCCATGTTTTGTGGGTCTCCTCGTGTACTGTTTGTTAGTAGGTCGTTCCTACACGTCAGCGAACTAAAAAATCAGTCCGGGACACCTAATGCCAAACGATTATTTCGTTCACGCAATCGTTCAGCGGCTCTATCACGTTCCAGAGTGCGGAGAGTACTCATTATAGCAAACATAGCAGATTTCACTGTTTGCCACTTCTCCGGAGATTGACACATATGTCGCACCAAATTTCAAACTGTGGGTGGTTCGCCAAAGCACTCTTCAATGCATGCTCTCTCCATGGTAAATCGAGGGCAACAGAAAAGAACGTGGTGCGCATCTTCGGCGATACCAACGCAGACAGGACAGAAGGGGTCCTCCTCATGCTTAAAACGGTGCAGGTAGTATTTAAAGCACCCGTGTCCACTGAGCATCTGCGTCATATAGTAGTCCACTTCACCGTGGGACCGTGATACCCATACATCCACTCGTGGAATCAAGTAGAAAGTCCATCGTCCTTTTTCAGACGAATCCCACCTTCTTTGCCATTCCTGGATGCTGCACCGACGCTCTTCATCTTTAGATGTACCAGCACCCGCGTTATATATACGTTGCCACTCACGTGCCATTATATCAATGGGCATCATGGACGCTATTACCTCTATCGCCACATCCGACACCGTGCGAAAGCCACTTGTCACACGCAGCGCACTCAGCCGGTACGTCGAACGGATACCCACTATATATGAGCTTTTTAATGTTGCGTCAGCCCATACTGGCGCTGCGTAAAGCATTATAGAGGCGATTACCCTGGCTAATAGCCTCCGCTTGTTTGCTCGGGGCCCACCTATGATGTGTGTGTGTGTGTGTGTGTGTGTGTGTGTGTGTGTGTGTGTGTGTGTGTGTGTGTGTGTGTGTGTGTGTGTGTGTGTGAAATCCAGAAATCTATTGTTTTCCACGGAAAAAAAACTAATAAAACAGAAGACAGTTCAACAAAGCAACAATTTAGTGCTGTTGCTGTACCGATTGTTTTAGGAACAAGCTAGCAGTTATTTTGGTGCTGTGGTGCCTGATTACTTATGTACATAGCCAATCAAAATTCTTTTTTTTTTTTTTAATAAAACAAAATTACGTGCTGAAAATCATATTAATTTGAACGCAAATTAGCACAAATATACAACATAGCAATAATATTGGACATATGGTACTCTTCATTTACTGGAAGACCGAGGTATCTTCACAAAACGCAATGACATACGTTAGAAAATAAGGAAAACTACAACTCTTCATTACAATGACATGTTATCCAAATTGGCCAGAAATAAAAAAAACCTCCATCCTAACGCAACAGTCCAAGATCGGTATAGCATTATAAATCAATTCTTTCATTTATAAATACAAAAGCTTTTTTAATTTGATAAATAAGGTGAACATGTATTTGGTCCTACACACTATCCTATATACACCGTATAATGGCGAAAATGCGGTTTACCACATATACGAAGATTGTTCAAATCATATCGCGAATTTTGAATTTACGCTGAACTTAAAAACAATATGACAGTTTTATCATCCAGCGAAGATAATAGACAATTTTCTGACAACTTACTCCAAATAGGTAATGCTGAATTTCAATCTTAATAATCTATGTATTGCAAAATGCGAGGGAACTGAAGGAAAAGGTATATCCCGATATTAGTAACATAACCACTAAGACACTAAATTGATTTAAAGAAAGGGATATACCACCTACCAATGAGCAAGTTAATGAAATAAATGATTTGATACTTCCAAGATTTGAAGCATTATCACAAATCTACTACTCCGTTGACGCAGTCGTGGATAGGAAGGTGCAGCACATTATCCAACGGAATTCATTGAGCCCCTCGGAATTCCGCTACAGAAATTGTTATTAAAAGTAGGTATACCTATTATAATACTAAAGATTTTAAACTCTCCTAAACCATCGGTACAAAACTCAAAATAGTTAATTTTAAAAAATTTTTGATCGAATGTAGAATATTAACTGGATGTGGAACTGGTAAAACTGTCTTGATACCATGAATATCCATGCAACCCTCAGTTTTTTACACATCCGGCAGAATTTATCAATGTTGGATACAAAGGAATATTTAAGTTTGTTAGTATACCTATGTATATATTCTTTACTTTTTCAAACATTTGCGAGATTGACATAAAATTAATTAAAAATAGTAACCTTATACTCCAAGTAGCATGCAACATGCTGATGCGCCACTAGGACAGAAAAAAAAATGTCGGTATAGATCTATGCTCTGTTACCCGAACTAAACTGTTAGTTGGGGTTAACAAATAGATGGGGATTTACAAATAGGTTGGCGAGCGGTCAATTACAATAGTAAAATAATACTAGGAAAGTGATACTTAGCAGTTGGTTGATGACGTGATGTTGATGACGTTGATTATGTTGGTCAAATGTTGGTTATGATGTTGGAGGTGTGATGATGGTTAAATGTTGTTTAATATGTTGCTTCGCGCGGCAATCTCACGGAGGCAAGTGGCAGCGTGGTGATCCAACGGCGACTTGTAACTCATCGGAATTATCCAGCGGCAGCGGGAACAATGATAACATAAAACAGGAAACAATTAGCAAAGGAAAATTCAATGAAATTCTAACGTACCTAGGCGAACAAAATAATACAGGAGTCGCTTTCTCATTATGGCGTCGAATCCTTTTTTTCCACGTTCAGTTAATTTTTTTTTTTTTTTTTTGTTGTGCCATTTAATTTTCACCATCCAGTTATCTTTTATATTTCATTTTTCCGTGGTTTACTTCTCCTCTAGTCACTTCCTTTTCTGCAGACAGGGAATGATTCACGATAAGTGCTGCCAAGTTATCGATCGATAACTGTCCATTCTCGCAACATTAGACTCATGGCTCCTGACCGAAATCAACTGCTCTACCGCTGACATATTTGGCCAAACGATTCACATGAACCATCTTCGTACTGCGTTTTACCGGAAGACGTATCTCATATACCATATCGGAAAGCTGACGAACAACCCAATGCATTCAGACTGTAGCTTCGGACATCTACCAACTCGCCTCGTAGGCGAATAAAACCATGATTCTTCTCCAGAAACAAACTGCATTGGATGTGCACACAAGTCATACCACTGCTTGGTGTTGAACGCCGTTTTGCGAAGATGCTCTCTCGCCAAATCGTATACCGCATTTAAACGTTTTTCAAGACCCTCCACATACTCAGGACAAGTTGTTGCATTACTGGGCGGTGGTCCATACAACTACTGAGGTGGACTGATTAAACCAGCTGCTGTAAACAAACTGGTTGACAGATCGCGCTCATTTTTGGCATAGTAGTGTTATTTAGCAGTAAAACTTCAAAATCAGACCAAGAAGTAACTCTTTCAAGACTTCACATTGACATTGCTATCACTCTGCACCACTTCAGCTTCTTCCAACTTTCCAACAATGGTATTGGGGGACAGGTCGTAATTTCTTGTTGCAAGGTTCAGTCTAATGCCCAGTTTGGTATCGGCAGCATTAACAATGGTACTCCCCAGGATTACATCATTCGGTAATTCCGATACTGAAGATCGTTTTACCACAGCACAATTCACGCTTCGAGGCACATAGTCCACCTGTACATAAACATCAGATCGAGCTCGTAATGATACTGATGAAGTCAGGAACACCAAATTATGCCTTGCTTCATTAGGTAGATAAACAGGCACACTAACCCAAACAAATTTCAAATGCATTTCCTGTATGTCGACTAATGCTCCTTCTTTCTCCAAGAAGTCTAATCCTTGCAACGATGGAGATGTGCCATATACCAACAAGATTTCCTGTTTAACTGGCCTCTCCCCTAATCTAAACTCCACGCTAGATTTTTTTCTTCACCGTGAAAGTTTCGTTAGAAGGGCCCATCAGTGAAAAATTACAATCATGCAAAACAAGGTGCGGTGGTGGATGCTCTCTATTCAACAATGAAACGTCAGCACCTGTATCCACGACCATCAGAATGGGCTGCTTTTTAATAAAAAAAAAACATAGCAGTGCAGACTTCATTCGATGCGTTGCTTTATACGATGAACTGGCACACCAGAATTTTCCTGAGACGAGTCCTGCACCCACTATTGGACGTTCATTGTCTGCATTATTGAAGACTTTATTTTCTGTTGCCGGTACTTGCCTCCTTTGGCCGTTCCTTTGGGGTTCCCTGTGGCTGTAGGCTTTCACCCGGTTCCTCGGTATTCACTGCATGTAACATATGGTGTCCCCGTGGTCTGCGTCGATGACGATTTGGTCCAACTTGCTCTAAATTGTAGATGCTACATGAATTCTGTCTTGAGTGTGCCCTTGCCACCAATCTAATGGCTACACTAAGGGCACCTTTCAAACATTTTGGTCGACTAACAACTACAAAATTTTGTATAGCAGTTTCACGGAAGCGATTCACTACAAATAATGCAAAATAAAACCTTACAAGCTATTGTGGGAGCTCCATGGTACGTCCGTAATAAAACCCTACATCGTGACCTACTCGTGACGAAATAAACAGACACACCAGCAGATACAATGACATATTACTAAGTCACCCCAACCCAATAGCGAAGATATTGGCTAAGTACAGGCCAAGGAAAAGACTGAGGAGATTCCATCCCTATGAACTAAGCAAAAGAAGACTTAAATAATTAATAGAAATATTTTTATGATAAATTATTATAAGTTGTCAAATTACCTATATATGTATAACACGTTTGTCAATAAGTATAATTGATGTGTAATTTATTTTTCTAGATTAGCAGAGTTGATCATTGTCAAAAGGTTAGCGACAACTAATAAAGTTTAAAAAAAAAAAATTTTATATACCCATATCAACTTACCTATTTATTTATTAAAATTTTTTTTTTTGTGTTCCATAAGTGAATTCAATTTTTTTTTGTATAGCATGTAAGAGTGTAAAGAAGAAAATATGAAACTTATATCTGAGTAGAGTGATTGGTAAAGGCGGTAGGGCAATGGACGGACGGTTACCGCGCTCAGGCCATGGTAGCCTGTGTGGCGAATATGGGAACTGACCCAAGCGTCAGTTCATGGATGGGTGGGAGCACCCACGGCTAGTTACATCGGTGGCCGCATTGGTCTGTGTGGTTGAGTACGGTAGGTAAGTTGGTGTTGATGTTGCGTTGAATATGAAGGTACTTTTGAGAGTGATGTTAAGTTTGAGTGGGAGAAAATAAGTATTGTCCGACCCTGTCCCAACAGAGTTGGTTAACAACCCCACCCTGGGTTGTTACTAGCTGGGCAAAACTCTGTTGGGATGCAGGAGTACGGGTCCGTTTAGAACAATATGTAAACAAACAGTGTTCAGTGTTGCACAAAAACTCTGAAACGATTGACAACATTAAGATTTGGACTGATTGTATAAAAATAAGCATTTTATTTATCCATTTCGATTTATGAAGCGATAACATGTACTGGGATTGGTCTGCCCGCCTAAAAGGCCTTTAAACCATTGAGAACTATCGATGGTGAGACAAACAATAGTTTAACAAGATTACTTTACACCCTAGCTAATGAAAATATCACCATTGTTGTCAATACTGGTATGAATTTTAAGAATATTAATAATTTCGAGCTTATAGCCTGATGGACTAATGGACAAACCTTCAGTTCAGTCCATTTCGATGACAAGTCGGTCCTCAGGATAACGGTATATTCATATAATAATTATGAAATTATAATTTTTTTTATCATTTTTAACGCCCTGCCCTTAATGACGTAAGCGCGAAATGACAAAAATGTTTTCACAGGCGAACATTCCTCTATTTTCAGAATATATAAATTACTTGGCACAACGACGAGATACACATACAAGTTATTTTCCTTTTAATTAAAAACAAGAAAATGAATTTAAATCCGAATTTAATGCGGTTTATTCAGGTATAAATTTGCAACTGAACTGCTTAAATCAATTCTATCCCTACTTAACTCTAAGCTTGTTGGATACGACGTCAGCAGCGAAGTCGTTAGCGAGCAGTAGCGACGGTTACGTTGCGCAAGAGATAGAATTGCATTGCGCTTCTTGGAAGATTATTGTTCGTGCAGGAAATAATGCAGACGCTTGATCAGCATTTTGGAGTTTAGCTACCTTTTGATATTGTGAAATAATTTGTTGTTAACTCTTCCCAATTTGATTGATGCTTGTCCTCAAGCAGTAATTAAAAGAAAGGAATGTTATTGAACTGCGGGTTTGGGGGTTGCTGTTGGCTCGGTTGCGGTCTTGGTGCTTCGTTTTGGTTGTCGTGCTGTGGCTGATTTAGTTGGAGAACAACCATTTTTTTATTAGTGCAGAAATGTAAAATACACATGAGAATGATAGCGGCAATAAAGAGTGCTAGTAGTGCAACTCTGTTTACTTCCGAATGGGTTTTCAACTTTTGTATTTTCTTTATGTTGTTCGTATGAAGCTCCTCTAACGCCTCCAATGATAGAATCTTGATTCGATCTATTTCTGTTGGCGCTATTTAATTAATGGCATGCCCGGTTCCATCACTGTGGTTTCTGCATTATTGAATTCATTTTCGTTAATTCTTATAGTCTCATTCCAATAGCTGATCAAATATGAGCCTTGGAGTTGCTTCTTCTCTTCCTGCCAGTACAAGGTGCCATGGAAGTCGTTCAGCATGACGAGGCCGTTGTCTATTTCCTCTACGTCTGGAATGTGATTCGCGTTACTGAATCCACACAAAGCTCTATCCCCTCTAAGTAACTTAGGAATACAAGAACTTTCGCTTAAGTTAACAATTTTTGTCTTACTACATATTTTTACATTATTGATAGATTTACAATCGTTATTTATCCCGAAAATGATATCTTCGTATTTGAATATCTCATTTTCTGGCAAATTTACAATTAGATTCTTTTTTACTATTGGTTTTATTACAATGTTTTGATAAGTTAATGGATCTAAATTTGGTATTTTCACTACGTATAGTAGTGTCGATTCTTTATGCAAAATTGACACATCTGAAAATTCCAACATTTCTTCGATGGTTAGTGGAGGCATATTACTGTCTTTAAATTGATTATTTATTATTTCTATCTCCTCTTCTCCTAATAGGAAAGTGTTTATTATGTTCATTTTTGCCCATTGAATTGCATACTTAATGTTAATTACTTCTTCCTTAATAAGTCTGATTTGATTCTGAAAGCTTACTGCAAGTTCGGTACTCATGAATGAATCTTTTTGAATAGAGTTTGCGATATCATTAGAAATTCTAGTTAGTTTATTAATTCGTTCTTCTAATTGCCTATTAATGATTAATTGTGTATCGTCGTTAGTTATTAGTTTATTAATGCTATCTGTTAGTAGAACCAAATCATCGTTATCAGGGCTACCGGCCACATACTTCCAGGCGGAACCTATTATATTAATTGCCCTGGTATGCCGATTGCTAAACGAGGTTATAGTACGGAAAGTAACGAATGTTTGATATAGTTCATGGTGGAGCGTATGATACAAACTGCTGGTTTTGATGTTCTGCTCAGTGTAACTGAGCAATCTGTCTAGAGTACCTTTAATATGTGCCAAATCTATTACGTGGACTATGCGTGTGGTAGCTACTTGGACTTTACCTATCCCTTTATAAATGGTTGCCGTCGGTGCGTCGGTGTAGTTGGTAATATCCAGTTTTCCTTCCGTTGGGGTTGCCATCAATGTAATTAGCAATCTGAAATGGTTTATAGTACGTTCTTTATGTTACTTTTGTGGATAATTCTTCCTGCTGTTGTTAGTACTGTCATATTTTTGTCTTCCTTAACGGTTTCTTTTTTGTATCTGGAAGATAGTTTTGGTCCTAATCTCGTGTTGATCTTAACAAATATTTCGTGACCAGGTGTGTAGGTCTTTACGTCATTACGGTGTTTGTTGTGGTTCTTCAAGTCTACCATCTGTTTTTGTTTGCGTCTGTCGATGTTGTCTTGTCCAGATTTCTCATATTGTTCCGGGTTCTCGGTCACATTTCTACCAAAGAAAACCTCTAAGGGTCGTTTACTAGTTACGGAATGTATGGAGTAGTTGTATTCATATATTGCTCTGTACAAAAAGTTCTATGTATTTTCTCTTTTTTGAGACATCTCATTATTTCTGAAAGGGTGGAGTGAAATCTTTCGACCTGTCCATTAACAGTACTTTTGTATGGTGGTGCTTTAAAAATTTTAATCCCCAGTTGATCTTGCATCATGAAGGTTACTGATACCGCGTTGAGAGACTTTTCGTTATCTATTACCACAATTTTGGGGATGCCATAGTAAAATAATAGATCATGTAAAGGTTTTTTGATATCTTCTACTGCTTTTGATTTAATAATTCTACCTTGGGCTAATTTAGAAAACTTGTCTATTGTTGTCAAAACTAAATTCTTTTCAGTGGAGTAAATGTCAACATGAATTATATGTCCTGGATATTCGGGAACTGGTGTTTCTTTAATTTCTGGATTCGTGGGATGCCTATCGTATTTTTCTTCTTTGCAAGTCTGACACTGTTTAACTAAGATAGCAATTTTTTGTTTCATGCGTGGGAAATAATATTTCTCCGCCAATTGTATTTTATTTTCGTGCGCATTGTGCTCTGTTATGAATTTTGAGGATTTTTTCATCTTGTTCTGCTTCGTTCGTCAAGTCTTCTACTTTACTCTGGGTGAATCTTACTTTTATGTTTCTAAAATGAGCTGGATATAAAATTTGAATTTGGTTCATTATCTCTTCTGAAGTCAGAATTCCATTGATTACCGATGGATTTAAGTATTTTTTAAGTATTTCTAATAATTCGTCGTTTGTGCATTTTGATCGATTTATGATGTGTCTGTGAAAAGTCGGAAATGGAATATTGAAGCTATAATCGTCTACATCTGCTTTTCTGATAAATATCTGGTTTTTAAATACATTAATTGGTGTCTCAATACTGGGTATCAAATTGTGACTTGAACTCTCATCACTGTGTTGGGTCGAAGCGACAGAGTTCATTGTATTAATTGTCGGAATTCTAGACAATGCGTCAGCTACCACATTGTCTCTGCCAGGTTTGTATAGGATTTCGTAGTCATATTCTTCTAAATAGGCTTTCCATCGTTTTATTCTAGCATTTCCATTCCAGCTGCTGAGAGAATGTGTTAAGGGTTGGTGATCTGTACAGATCTTGACTTTCGCTTTACCGTAGAGGTAATTTTTGAGGGCTTTTAATGCCCAAAATATGGCTAACATTTCTTTTTCGTTTGTAGCATAGTTTTCTTCTGCTTTAGCAAGCGTTCTTGAGAGGAAACATATTGGCTGTTTGTTTAGTGATAACACAGCTCCTATCGCAAAGTTGAAAGCATCAGTAGTTAAATGAAATTCTTTTTTAAAATCGGGATAACGGAGTATTACTTCATTTGATACTAAAGCATTTTTTATTTTGTTAAAAGCTTCTATTGCTTCTTGGTCAAGTTTGACAAATTTCTTTGCTGACTCTCTTTTGGACACTCGTCCGTCTTCCCCTCTTAAAATGGAGCTAAGTGGTTTTGCCATCTTAGCGAATCCTTTAATAAATCTCCTATAATAGCTGGAGAGTCCAAGAAAAGATCTTAAATCTTTCAATGTCTTGGGACATGGGTAATTTGCTATCGCTGCTATTTTGCTCGGGTTTGTCTCGATACCCTCGTCTGATATTACGAAGCCTAGAAACTCAACTTTGTTTTTGTAAAACTCACATTTGTCAAGTTGACATTTCATGTTGGCTTCCTGTAAAGTTTGGAAAATTGTTTCCAAATTTTTGGAGTGAGATTCATTATCTTTGCTGAAAATAATGATATCGTCTATGTAAATGAAGCATATCTTACCGATATGATCATGAAGAATATCATCGAGAGTTCGTCGAAATATTGATGGGGCATGTTTTAATCCGAATGGGAGTCGTGTAAACTCATATTTTCCGTTATTAACGGAGAAGGCAGTTTTTTCAATGTTGGATTCTTTCAGAGGAATTTGATGGAAACCACTTTTAAGGTCTAGTACTGAAAAAAGTTTATTGTCACCCAGTTGAGCTAATACCTCGTTTATCTCGGGTATTGGATACTTGTCAGCTATTGTTATATTGTTTAGTTTTCGATAGTCAATGACCATTCGATACTTTTTTTCTTTAGAGGCATCTAATTTTTTGGGTACAATCCACACTGGTGAATTATACGGTGATCGGGATGGACGGATAATTCCGTCGTCCAAAAGTTCTTTGATTTGTTTGTTTACCTCGTCTTTTAGGGACATTGGGAATTGGTAGAATTTTGAATATACTGGCGAGTCTGAACTAGTGCGGATTTCTGCCTTCACATTTGTTGTGTAGGTCAGTTTTTCATTGGGGTCAGCGAACAGATTCGGGTATCTTTTCTGTTCTTGAGTCATATGGTCTGTACGAGGAATTACTATATATATTAATTCAAGTTTTTTTTCTTTAATGGGAATACTAATACTATTTTTGATTTTCATCAGGTTTTTGCTACTATCAATTACTGCTCCTAATTCTTTGAGGCTGTCATTTCCTAGTATAGCATCAAAAGTTTTTAGTGTAGGTAGGAAGAACTTTACTACGATATCGGGTCTGTTAAATAGGTTAGCCATTTTGTGTTGAGTGATTCTAATACTGCCACCAACAGTTACGGCATCAAAAGGTTTCTCATTGAGTACTGGATTTTCTACAAATTTTGGCTGGTTGGATTCTGTTGGTTCTACTTGTCTAATCTCGTCTGTCTGAATATTAAAATTTCTCTGCCTTTTTTCGGGCCGGTTTGTTGGACCGGGTGGTCTTTTGCCTGTTTCGAATTGATGAGGTCTATTCATGTAATTAACCATTCTAGTTCGGATGCTGGGGTCCACGTTCATTGTTTCTGGGCGCGGCAGGGGTTTGGGTGCCATTGGGCGAGGTGGACCTACAGATTGGTATGGTTGGCCCTGATAGTTAAAATTCTGTCTTGGTGTGATGAATGGTCTGTGTCCATAATCGTTTGTACGTAACCAAGGAGTATTGACTGGTTGTTGTTGTCGAAAGGTCATATTGTTTTGTCGAAATAAAATTGGTTGTTGTTGGGTTAACGAATTTGTCGGAGGAACTGCAGGTGGTTGGCGATAACTGGAATTATTGCTAAGCTGAAAAGTACGAGGTGCTGGTATGGGTTTTGTATTTGGATTTCTGAAGTGGGTCTGTGGATTTTTATTCATGGCAACATTCGTTCGATAGTCTTGATTTTCTAGCTTCAAGCACAAGTGTAGTGCTGACGGGAGATCTACTGGTTCTTTCATACCTAGTAGACTTGATAAGTCACCTTTTAACCCTCGCACGAAGGTGTCCAGTGCTTTGTCGCGATATAATTTCGTCATGAGTTGGTGACTATCTCTAGATAGCTCCATGCAACCTACCTTATTCAAAATCAGAGATAAGTTTTTATAAACAGCTTGATGAAAATCTTCCACCGACTGATTATTTCCCTGTACTAACATGGTCATTTGGTACTCTAGCGTGCTTAAGTCACGTTTGTCTGCGTAGTGTAGTGTAAGGCATTTGGATATAGCACTCCAATTAAGAGGCACACTATATGACTCGAGGGCCGTATCTGCATTACCGACTATTTTGTTTCTGATTGTATGTAGGATACTAAAATATTTTGGTGTACCGACTGTTGATGCGTAAGCTCCAAGAATCCGATCTACACTCTTCTTCCAGGAGCTAAATTCGGATGGTTCCCCAGAAAATTCTCTTAAGCTTTTCACTACATCTGGTATTCGGTCCAAGTCAGCTAAATTATTGCGGTGCTCTTCAGTTATAACCTGATCATTCACGTCGTTAAAATTCTGGTTAGGGTTTATAATATTGCGAACTAAGTTGGGCAGTTGCTGCGCCAACAATTGGTTTACAATGGTTGCTATGTCTTGTGGATTGTTCATGTTTCTAATTTGTTGATAGTCTGCCTGTCTAAGTTGTCGTCTTTGTGCAAAAGCCTCGTTTAAGTGGGGTGATTGTTCTCTTAAGGCTTCAACGTTGATTAGCGGAGGTCTAATTAAATTATTCTGATTTGCCATAGATCGATCGAATAAAAGTTGTCTTGCTCAAGTCATGCACTAATTTGTCGGAGAAATGTATTTGCGTCGATGTGATATAATTTGTTTTTGTTTCCTGTTTTTTTTTTTTTTTGTTTTAAATTGTGTAGTGTGAGGGAAAAACTTGTATTTATCTTAATTTACTTCAATATATTAATTTTTGTTTTGTTTTAAATCGTGCACTAATTTATTGAAAAAATGTGTTTGTGTCAATGTGAGAAAATTTGATTTTGTTTCTTTTTTTCTTTTGTTTTAAAATGTGTGAGGAAAAAATTATTTTTAACTTAATTTACTTATAAGATATTAATTTTTATTTTATTTTTTAAAACCAGTGGATGGTTCTCTCCTTCTACCCTGGAGGGTCCCTTAGGATTCGCAGAGTTGGAGTTAGTTATATGAGTTATAAATTTTTTGTTTTATGTTTTTGTTATGTTCATTTAATTTTGTTTTATTCTTTTTTTTTGTTTTTTTTTTGGTTTAATTTATCTTTGAAATATTTGCTTCTAAAAAATTTTTTAATTTTTCTTTTATGTTCAACTAGCCTTACCCGGCGTGCATTGCTACGTCCCCTGTGCGTGCCCAGTTATTAAAAAAAAAAAGAAATGGGCCAAGTGCAAGTGAGACTCGTACACGGAGGGGTTTGTATGGGAGGTACTCTTCCTAGTGGTCCGATTTGACTGATTCCAACAAATTTACCGCACCTATGTTAAAAACTTATAGTGTCTAAATTTCAGTTCGATAGAACAAAAAACAGAAAAGTTTTTCCAATAAGAACCTGAATATTAATGGGGCTTTGTATGGTCCGATCAAACTGAAATTTCGACAATATAAGTTTCTGATGTATACCCACCAACCATCCAAATTTCAAGATAGTGGGATTACTGGATCGTATAGCTGCCATACAAACCAAAATGTTTCTTGTATTGGGACCCCTTTAAGTTTTCGAAAATATTTTAGTTTTAGTATTTGTTGCTGATGCCCGGATAGAACTACACATTCTCTGAAAATTTCAACCCTCTAGCTATTGCGGTTTTTAAGACATGACCCGAGGACGGACAGACGGACGGACGAAAAAAAAACCTATCCTATCCTATGTCCGTCTCCTGGTTCTAAGCTACCTCCCCACCAATTTTCAGCCAAATCGGTTCAGCCATTCTTGAGTTATAAATAGTGTAACTAACACGACTTTCTTTTATATATATAGATTATTTTGTTTTATTTATTTTTTTATTTAAAATATTTGCTTCTAAAAAAAATTTTTTTTTTGTTTTTAATTTTTCTTTTATTTTTTGCACTGTTTATTATTCTTATTTTTTCAATATTAATTTCTTATTTACTAACTTACATTAATATTATTGATGTGGCCACCCCTCCTGTTGATCTGGATTTCATCCTTTTCGAGTTCTACTGGGGATCTTGCGACCAAACTCTGTGAGGGTATCCTACGGACGGACCTTGTAGGATTGTAGTCCACCGATGGGTAGTTAAGGAATTAATCTTGAACTACCTGAAGCTGATTTACCGAATAATAACTTTTAGTTATTACTAGTTGCCACGGTATCACTTCACCGAACACTTTTAATCGTAAGAGAGTTTAGGAACGTTTTGTCCTGTCACTTCTCTTGTAACGCGCACTTAGGAATCGTTTTGTCCTTTTTAAGCCGAAAAGTGCCGGTCCCTGCTCGGGCGCCAGTTATTTTCCTTTTAATTAAATACAAGAAAATGAATTTAAATCCGAATTTAAATGTTCTTTATTCAGAATTAAATTTACAACTGACTTAATTAGATCAATTCTATCCCTACTTAACTCTGAGCTTTGGATACGACGTCAGCAGCGAAGTCGTTAGCAAGCAGTAGCGACGGTTACGTTGCGCAATACATAGAATTGCATTGCGCTTCTTAGAAGATTATAGATTGTGCAGGAAATAATGCAGACGCTTGATCAGCATTTTGGAGTTTAGCTACCTTTTGATATTGTGAAATAATTTGTTGTTAACTTACATATTCAAAGTATTGACAAAACCTTAAGTTACGTTTTATTGGGACGCGGCGTTTCATTTTGACATGACTATGGAACTCTTTTTGAAAACCTTTTCCACGTTAAAATTAAAGTTAACCCATCCAAAACAAACAAAGCTTACTTGAGTACATTATTTCACATTGTAAAGTAGGTATGACCGAGTTGTCAAACTATCGATGGTCCCACCATCAGTTCAGTCTCAGTCCGTTATCGATTCGATATGTGAACCAATAACAAAGAACGGAAAAATGAACGAAATTTGTTGTTGTAGAAATGAACTCGATTTCGCTGATCATTCTTGGAAATCTGCGAATTGTATGGTGGTCACTCTGCGCATTGGGAATTATTTGCCATTACTGATAACTTTTTAGGTCGAATATCAACTGTCTCCTCTTTTTTTTTTTGTTGTGTTGGGCGCTTACGTAAAACAACTGATGATGATTTTTTTAAATGTCGAATTGCAACACATTTGTGAAAATTTTAATAAAATGCGTAGCAGGAATGTAAAACGCAGTTGTACGAACTATTTATATACAATGCCAATTGTTCCAAAGCATGTACACACTTTTAGTTTTAATTTCTAACAATTAGCCCACAAAGTTCTTTTCGTTTGTATAACCGAAACATAAAACAGCTGTACAGGATGAAGAAAGGCCACTGTAAAACACTCTCCTTCTAGTTCAAGGATCCTGAAGCTGCGCCTGTGTAAATGCCATATACATCTCACTCAAAATTCGTGTTGCATCGCACTTGTAACTAGGCTATAAACAGGCCATTAGTGTGAATTGAAACTTTCACTTGTTCGTGATGTTTTTAACACATAACTTGGAAAACATATATAAAATCATATAATTTGGTTTTTTGTTTTACTTCGGTCTTCTTTGTATATTTTGCAATGAATGCAAATAGTTGCAGATACTTTTTCATTCCTGCTACGTATTTTTTAAAATTTTAGAGGTAAAGGCCTCGACGCTAGTGCTCTAATTAGTTATTAATAAATTATAGTATTATATAGTATGTAAGCAACTAGTTAGCAGCCCAACTAATTAAAACAGAGATTATTGTTAATATTTTTATTTTTAATCAATTACGTCATTCTCCTTAATCTGATTAGAACAGTAATCTACTTTTTAATCACTGTGAATAGAAAAAACTAAAAAGTGGTATTGCTTTTCAACTACCCGCCGACTGCTTGTTGCAGTCGATATTATGTCAATAGATGATTAAATCTCTCGGATAACAGAAAATTTTATGCTTACGAAATCTTAGATTGCACATATTGTGAGCTGATTTGTACTTTATGTTAGCACTAAGTTGAACTTTAGTAAGTACCAGTCAAATAGTTATAGTTCTAGGTTTTAAGTTACTTGGTAATGTTCTCTTGCCATTCATGTGGTACTTTTTTAGAATACTACTAATGTAAATTTTTCCTCTGTAAAAATAGTCAATAAGATCTATTCCTCTGTATAAATCTCAAATTAATTAATTAATTAATAATTAATTATTAGCTTTAAGTGATAATTGTACATTGCAATAAAGCAAAGCAAATAAAATCACTGTGAATAATTAAAATTAATTAAACTAATTACTTTATTAAAGAATTAATTGATTAATGCCTATAATGGTTTGTTGTTACCGACGAAATTCTAGTGGAAGTAACTTTGCAAGAAATTTCTGCACTCAGACTCTTAATTTTCTAAAAAAAATTAGTTAGGTATAGCAGACTTTATGGGCTATGTGTAAGTTAAAGGAAGTTAACTACAGCCATGCCGAAGTTATCATACTCTTCACGCAATTCTAGAAAACATTTTTGTCTACGCATTTATTGAGCATTCATTATTGATTTGACATACACACAGTGTCAAAAGAAAATGAACACATTAGTGTTTTGAACTAAAAGTTTTATAATTATGTATTAATGAATACAAAATAAAAAGTAAGTATGCCGAATTCAAGGCTTACATTTTAAGGGTCGATTTCAATTTAAAGTGTAATCAAAATCAATACATACTCATGTGCTTTGTTATGTTAAATGTTATTTTAAGTGAATTCCTAATATAAAAGTGTATAAAATAAAAAAAAAAAATATTCTTACCATGGGAAAGCAAACATCTAGTAGCACTCGAAAAATCATATTATTAGAATTACGAGAGAAAGGCAAATCTTTGCGTGAAATTGCCGAAATTATAGGCAGGGGCCCAAGCACAATAAAAAAAATTATTGTCAAATGTGCCACACATCGTCGGTTGGAAGATTTGCCGAGAACTGGGCGTCCAAAGCGACTTACTGATACTCAAGTTAGAGCTGTAGTAAGAAAAGTAAAGGTAAATCCAGCCTCAAGTGCAGTCAAAATTTCAGAAAATATTACCCAAACATCAGACAAATCAGTAAGCGCGAGTATGGTCAGGAGAGCCCTTCATAAAAATGGCCTACACGGACGAATACCCCGCAAAAAGCCATTCATATCAAAGATAAATCAAAGCAAGCGCGTGGATTTCGCCAAAAAAATACATTAATGTGGCTCCAACTTTTTGGGAAAACATTCTCTTTACTGATGAGAGCAAATTTGAAATTTTTCGTGCCAAAAGGACATCAAAAATATGGCGGTACCACTAATGAAGCATTTAAAGAACGTTGTGTAACCAACACAGTTAAGCACGATGGGGGCTCAGTTATGGTTTGGGGCTGTATGGCGGCATCTGGAGTCGGAAATCTGGTTTTCATTGAATCAATAATAAACATGATGGTAAATATTTTCCAAAATAATGTCGCCCCCAGTGTCGACCAAATAGGCCTGTCGGGCAATTGGATCTTCCAACAAGATAACGATTCAAAACATACAGCGAGAATTCTGAAGGAATGGCTACTGTATAGCACCCCTAAGACATTTGACCATCCGCCACAATCTTTAGACCTCAATCCAATTGAGCATTTGTGGGAACACCTGAACAGGAAGATCAGGCAGAGGACGATTTTGAAAAAGAAAGACCTAAAGAAGTGTCTAATGGAAGAATGGGTCAAAATCTCTCCTGATGTGACAAAAAACCTTGTCCAATCGATGCCAAGGAGACTTAAGGCGGTTGTGCAATCTTAAGGGAAAAATACAAAATATTAAAATTTAAAAAAGTGTAATATTTTAACTTAATATTTGCCACTTTGTATATACTGTTCACTTTTTTTGACGCGTAAAATTTGGACTTTTTTTAATTAATGTGAATTATTTTTCGTTGTGTATTGATTTTGATTACACTTTAAATTAAAATCAACTCCTAAAATGTAAGCCTTGAATTCGGCATACTAACTTTTTATTTTGTATTCATTAATAAGTAATTATAAAACTTTTAATTCAAAACACTAATGTGTTCACTTTCTTTTGACGCTGTGTGTATATTTAGTTTAAAGTCGTCCGTATACAAGTTAACACAAACAACTCAATAACGTTAGAAGTGACAAGGAATTAGCTGACTCAGGCCACGTGCAGTCCATCTTCCCACGGTGACTGCAATAACACCATTAATTCCGCAGAAAAAATAGCTTCCCACGATGCAGAAGAAAAACGATACCGACAAACAAAACAACGAAAAGTCACGTAGGGTAGAAATTAACAACCTTAGAGTAAAGCTATTTTTATTAAATTAGCAACGGAAGAAACAGTCCGCCAAGACGGAATAATCAATAACTTGCTCCGTAAAAAGAAAAGTTCGTGCAAAATTTCAGCTTTCTAGCTCAATAACATACAGATGAACAGACGGCCTGGCGGACATGGCTTAAACAACCCATCTCGTCGAGCTGTCTGTTACAAACTTCATGACAAATATAATACTGCGTGAAGAGTATATAAAGAAATTAAAAAATATTTAAGTAATCCCTCATAACATTCATTTGGGCGTGGAATTAATTTAAAATAAACGAATATAAATATATGTACATCAAACCTAAGGTTGCCTTTCACTAAAAATATCAAAACATTGTTTGTCAGTCACTAAAACACATTTTCTCCATTCACACTTTCTTTCTCCAGCCGAATGACGCTTCAGCACTTGTTGTTGTTTTGTTGCTATTTGTTTTGCTATGCCGAAGTTCTCATTTCCTTTTGCAGGCTAATTTTTTCTAACTCATTTCACAGAACGCAGATGGTTTTCGAACTCAAAACACGGTCGTATTCATTTCATTCATTTCGTGTCTTTCACGCTCATTTCTCTGTTTAGATTTCATGTAATTATTTTTTATTTTATTTGCGTTTTAGACAGACAGCAGAAAAACAAAAAAATTGCGCTTGTGCCATCGTACACGTGATTGAAGTGAAACTTCTTAAAAACAGACAGAGAGAGATCATTTAAAAACAAATACAACTACATAAAATGTTATAAGTTTGTCAAGAATTTTGTAATGCCGGCCACACATTATACGATTGATTGAACAATTTCATTTTGCTTGTGGACTCTCACAACATGTGCGTGTGCAACATGGCACGATTGTATGTCAATCTGTCATTCTGTCTCTTGGTTTCTGTGGCGTGTGTAATTGTTGTTGTATTAAACAATGTAATAGGTTGGTGGAAAAGTAACTTCCGAAAATTTGAATTGCTAGATTTAAAAAGCGATATCTCTGTAAGTATTAGTCCGATCTGGGAGTGCCATACAACAATGAAAAGGTGGCAACCTTGGTAAAACCATGCTGCTAAAACAATGAACATGTGATTATTATCTTTGCTGTTTTTGCGTAAAGGAAATGAGTGCCGAAACAGAGAAAATTCGTTACAATATATTGCATTTCTATGAAAAGCGAAAGCTCATAAAAAAATTTGTGCACATCATGGAGAAGGTACTTTATCAGAACGATCAGTTCGAAAATGGTTTGCGCGTTTCGTTCGGGAAATTTCGATGTGAAAGACGCGCCTCGGTCTGGTCGGCCTTGCACCGAAAAAGTTGTCAAATTATTGAAAATGTGGTGAATGACTGGCACATAAGTACATGTGACATCGCTAAGGATCTTGGTATCCACCATACGACAGTTTTAGACCATTTAAAAAAGGCGGGCTATACAAAAAAGCTGGATGTTTAAGTACCACACAATTTGACAGAAAAAAATCTTATTGATCGAATTTCAATTTGCGAAATGTTACTGAAACGGAATAATTTGCAACCTTTTCTACTCAAATTGATAATTGGCGATGAAAAATGGGTAACATACGACAATAATGAGAGAAAAAGATCATGGTCTAAACAAGTTGAGCCCGCCCAAACCATTGCAAATCCGACGCTAACTACGAGGAAGTTGTTGCTGTGCATTTGGTGGGATTGCAAAGGTCCTGTACATTATGAGTTGCTCCCACCTGGGCAAACGATAAATTCGGAACTCTATTGTCAACAACTAACAAGACTAAATGCAGCGTTAAAGGAAAAACGGCCACAATTGGTAAACAGGAAAGGCATAGTCTTCCATCACAACAACGCTAGGCCACACACATTTTTGATGACACAGCAAAAATTTAGGGAACACGGCTGGGAAGTGTTAATGCACCCACCACATAGTCCGGACCTAGCACCATCTGATTACCATTTATTCCTCTCCATGCAGAATTATCTTGAGGGTGTAACAATGAATTCCCCAAGCGACTGCAAAACGGTATTGCGCCAGTTTTTTGATCAGAAATCCCAGAATTTCTACAAAGAAGGATTATGGTTTTACCCGAAAGATGGCAAAAGGTTATCAATAACAATGGAAAATATTTGAGGAAATAAAGTTGATTTGTTATATGAAAAATTTTGTTGAAACATAATTCTCATTTTCGGAAGTTACTTTTCCACCAACCTAATATTTACGTTCGCCGGCTTGCATAGAAATTAGATCAAATGCGAGCTTCTGTGTATTTCTCGTTTTTTTTTTCTTCGTACATTCGCTTGTGTTTGCACACACACAAGCTAGTTGCTTGCACGTTGTTGTTATAAACATTTTCGAAACACACAACAAGCTGCATGTTAGAGTATAACTGTAAACTCTTTATTGAGACTTTCCAAAAATTTTATTATTTGTTGGCAATACAAATACAAGTTAACACAACAATCTCCACAGCCGAAAGCTGACGTAGTATTGCTTCCCACGGAGGTAATGGAATGCAGACGGAATAATTAACTAATAACTTGTTCCGCGCAAGTAAATATCACAAATTAAAAGGAAGAAATACAATAAATTGGTCTTTTGGTTTCTTTAGGTTTCTTTAGTTTCTTAGTATTAAGCAAATTATTGTTAAAATAAAAATATTTGTAAAATTAGTCTATGTTGAAACAATTCTATCGTTTCATTTCCAATATGTTCCAAGGTAATTCGTTCTGTTGTTTTTAATTTCAATGTCTTATAATTCTCAAATGATTTATACTTTAGTTTATATACACAGTTCAGTTTGCTAAAGTTAATTCGTACCTGAGTCAGTATGCTCAGTATCAATGAATAAATAAACAGTGTATAAATAAAATAAACAGTTTGGCTAGCAGTAAAATTAAAAATGTGTAAAAATAATTAACATATGTATTTACAAATATTAAAACAAACAATAAAATTTATTAATTTTATAATTGTGATTTTGTGGAAAAGAAGCAGAGAAGATGAATAAAAACACACGAACACACACACACATACGCATTCATACATTACACACACTCACATACACTAAAACAAACGGTGGCAGCCACAAAAGACCAACGAAAACAACGAGACGCCAACAACAACAAGAACGACCGCAACAGTGGATAGCACGCATTAATTAAAGCAACGAAATAATAAACAAAAAAATAAAAGAATCATCAGCAACAAGCAAAGGGTGAAACTAATTGTGGACAGCAATAGCTACATCAGCTTACACTAACACCAACAACAGTAAAAACAACACCATGACTACACATCAACAACAATCAACAATAACATCATCAACACGGAAAACTACAGCGGCAACGAGCGCAGAGACCAATAACCACTAAATAGAGGACAAAATAAGAATAATGTAAGTTGAGTTACTCGTTATTTCTATAATAACAAAAAAAAAAAAAATATTATTTTCTTTCTGAGATTAAATTAATTATAATCATAAACTGTGCGAGAGTGATTGTGATTACTTATCGACACTGGAGCTTCCAAAAGTTATATCAGGCCACTAGAGGGATTAAAAGGAATTCGCCCTGTCGATAATAATTTCTCCGTGAAGTCGATATATGGGGTTACCATTTTTACATAGAAGTGCAATTGCAAATAAGTACAATTTGGTGTGACCACTGAATTCTTCGTCCTGCGGCCTCGATTTACTTAACAATGCCCGTGCTAATATTAATCTAAGAAAGGGTCAACTCGAGTTTGACTCAGGGATAGAAAAAATTTATTTATTTTTATTTATTTATCATAATTAAATCTAATATATAATACTAAACTTAATACTAATTTTAACGAGTGACTAGCTGCTGGGTCCTACGACTCGCGATTTAATAATAATTTGTAAAAGATTTCATGTACAGTAATTAAATTGTAATGTTGGATTTTTTGAGGGAGTATTTAAAAGTAGGGATAGGGCTATGGAACCAAAAAGGGAGACCCTTAGGCTCTCCAAATGTTGACAGGAGCCCAGTAGATGATTTGCGGTGAGAACGGTTCCGCAAAAAGGGCATGGTGGACGAATTGAAGCTTTGAGGAGATGTTGGTGCGTGATTTGTGTGTGTCCAATACGCAGACGAATGAAAACTGTGCATGCCCGTCTGGATGAGTTGGTAGGAAGATCGGTTTTGTCGCAGGTTGGGTTGATGGTAGAGTACCCGTGGAGGAACTGTCCCCATCCCGTCAACTTCTTCATATGCAGATGATGAGTAACCAGGTTTTTTAAATCTCTAGAGCTGGTTGGAGTGAAGACTTATGTTGGGGAAGAGCTGATGTGCCGGGCTGCCTTATCGGCGCATTCATTTCCCGAATACCTTGGTGGCTGGGAACCTAAAAAATGGTGATTTTGTGGTGGTGTATAGTGCATAATTTCTGGATTTCCCGAATTTTGTGATCGTTATGTATCGATTTTGTATAGCTAATATCGAGGATAGGCTGTCAGAACATATAGCAAATTTCCCGTTTTGTTTTATTGCAAATTGGCTGGCCTTTAGTAAGGCAAAGGCTTCGGCGGTGAATATAGAATTATAAGATGGGAGAGACCTCCCCACTATGATCCTTTCCGAATTGTCGACAACCCATCTGTGTAGAGCCAATTTATATCCCCGAGCTTTTCTTTCAGCGCTAGGAATCTCCCCAGGTATTCTAAGCTGTTAGTTTTGTTTTTAGCTGCTACATGCATGTTGCTTGGCTGATACTGAGCCCAATCTGGCTTGGGCTTTATAAAGTTGGAAAGTTTAGGTGGTGGCAATTAAAGATCCGTACTATACGTGACGCATCATCTGATGGTAGAAACGCATTTAAAATGCCGCTTTTGTTTGAAGATGCCGACAAAAGCCTTAGCTAGCAGTCGGTTGGGTGTCGTGTAGAGCTTGGGAATTAGCTGCAATGAAGTTTCCACAATCCTTTCCTTAATGCTGGGTAGCTAGGCTTCCGCAAGGATACAGGCAGTGGGAGATTTGGGGAAAGCGGTGATCGATCTGCGAACAGCTGCGTGATATGGTGGATGTATTTTTTTCATATGGGACTTAGCACACCATCCAAAGATACGGAGACCATAGTCGATTTTGGAGAGCATAAGGGCCCGGGTGATGTTTACGAAGTTTATATGGACATTGGAGTATTTGGAACTTAAAAATTTAATAATGTTTGATCTAGATTCTAATTTCTTTTTAAAATAATACATTGCTGCTTAAAAAGTAGTTTGGAGTCAAAAGTTATACCAAGTTCTTTTAAATGTTCAACAACTTTAATGCATTTCGTGTTTAAGTACATATCAGGAAAATTACATCTGTGTTTCCGGCATATGTGCAAAAGTTGACATTTATCGATGGATAAAGATGCTCCCGAGTAGGCTCCCCACGATTCTAAATCATTTTAGATATTATAAAATATATTCTTGACAGTATCAATATTTCTTATTTTATATACCTGGAGAGAATGGAGTAAATTTGCTCAAACGCTATTGCAAAAAAAACCACTGAAAGTGGAGAGCCCTGGGGGATGCCATTCAACAGTTTGTGGGTGTTAGAGGTGATGTTGTTGAGTCTAACCCTGAAGATACGATTGGTCATAAAAGCCCTTATAAGGTTATAAAGTCTTGGACCAATTCCTCAAAGTTCAAGCCGATTGAGCACTGCATGTAGCCCCACGCGATCAAAGGCCCTTTCAAATGCAATCGCCAAAATGATTTTTCGTCGAAAAGGCATCCGACACGAAGTGTTGAATACGCAATAAAGCGTCCATAGTACTGTGCTGCCTTTTAAATGCTACCTGGTTATGGGATATTAGGTTTTTTCGGGAAATGAACCACATTAACCTACGAGCGATTATTTTTTCAAACGTTTTACTAAGGCATGATAATAGAGAAATTGGACGGAAACTACTGATTTCGTGGGGTGGCTTATTGGGTTTGGAGATTGGAATAACAATGGCTGATCTCCATGTGTGTGGATAAGTACCTGAATGAAATATAGTATTACAGATATCAAGAAGTTTAATCTTTAGAGAAATTGGTAGGTTTTTTAGCATAGGATATGATATCCTATCGGAACCGGGAGTCTTCCCTTTTGCAGAATGGATCGCACCTTCCATTTCAATCGTGGTGAAATTGGCGGATGCAGATAGCCGGTTTGGGGAGTATGAGCCTGCTAGGCATGAATCTTTAGGCTGAATACATATGGGCGAGAAATTATCGTATGCCGGTCTTTTCTTGGTATGGCCGGATATTATCGTTGTTTCATCCGCGACTACGCGAAGATCGCGAAGCCTATAACCAGCTTCCTTAGGGGGGAGTTAGGCCGTGTATCCGCGTCTCAATAAAAAAAATCAAGATATTTTTTGATCAGGCCCAAGTAGACGCCTACAACAAACTCAAGCAGATCTTGGTATCAGAGGACGTTATGCTGGCCTATCCAGACCACAGAGCAGATGATCTGTCTCGTCAATTTATCAACTCCTTAGAGCCTGAACTCGAGCAGATCGGGCGATAATCCATAGCGAAGAGTCATTAACCTACACTGTGGAGTCGGTGTCAAAGCCACTAAACGTTTACAGGAATCAAATTATTCTAGATTATGGACAATATCCGTAAAAAAGAACATTCATAATATTCGGTAATAAGTCTAGTCACCATCTGGTTTCTCCTGATAATGAAAGATGTGTTTTAAGATGTTATTGGAAGTGGTAAACACTGACGCAGTCAATGCTATTCATTGCAAGTTACCCTTATTAGCAAAAATTCAACACCAGCTGGTAAACTTATTTCCAACCACCGCTTTTCGTCACACAACAAAATTTGTAGCAGACATCTTCAATCCTGACGAGCAATTAGAAATCGTAAACCAAGAACATAACAGAGCTCACAGGGCCTCACAAGAGAACGTCAAGCAAATACTTAACGACTATGGAGGTGGTAGCTAACTGTAGGATCTGCTGTAGGGCGAAGTACGATAGGCACCCAACTAAACACCCAATTGGAAAAACATCCATTCCAACTCTTCCGGGGAAAATCCTTCATGTGGATATTTACTCCACAAATTCCAAATACTTTCTAACATGTATCGATAAATTCTCAAAATTTGCAATAGTTCAGCTGATACCCTCGCGCATTATAATTGACATAAAACCGTGTGTCCTGCAACTGCTGAACATCTTCTCTGGAACTAAGACATTTTTTTGCGAAAATGAGAAGTCGCTGAATTCTAATACCATTAACTCATGCCTTAGAGACAATTTTAAAATCAATATTGTCAATGCGCTTCCTCTGCATAGAAACATCCAACGGCCAGGTTGAAAGGTTCCATAGCACGCTTGGTGAAACAGCCGGGTGTATCAATGTATCAAACTGGAAAGGGGGGTGGAGGATACAGCTGACCTCATACTCTTAGCCACCATCGAGTATAATAGGACAATCCATTCTGTAATCAATAAAAAGACAATGGATGCCCTACGTTCTTTAGCAGAAGGGACAAAGGAGACGGTAGAGACATTAGAACGTTCGCAGGGGAATACCCTGAGGAGCCTAAATAAGGATAGAGTGGTCCGATATTACAACATCGGGAACAAGGTTCTGGTAAAATCAAACCGACGTTTAGGGAATAAGTTAACAGCACTCTATACTGAGGGTGTAATTCAGGAGGACCTTGGTTCCACGGTCAAAATAAATGGTCGGATAGTTCATAAGGACAACCTTCGCTAGATAATAAGCAGTACTATAATTAATATCCTTACGTAATCTTCTCTCTTTAAAACGCGGATACTTGGGCTATAAACAATTTAACAATAACCGATATCATGTTAGTTTCTAAGTTTAAAGTTCTCCACGAGAAAAAATTATTTCACTTTTTCGTTAAGTATCTTAGACCTAAGTTAGTTTGCAGGAAAATTACTTTTCTTCCGGTACCACGTAACAACAAAATGTTGTCACTTCTTGACAACACCGTCGCAATCTGTAGTAGAGATGTTTTCTCCATAAAACAATGCCAAGGAACAACGATGCAATTCTGAAAGAGATTTGGTATTAAAACTTGCGTTCAGCAGCTAGCTTCTCGAACTTTCGCACAATGCAAGACGACCACCGGTCAACTTGAAGCACTACAGGAAATGACGAGGTAATCATCAAAGGAACAACATTCTTAAAGAGAAACACCCTTGGTGTAAGAACAGCTGAGATTCCATGAGCCTTCCAGGTAAACATAACGGGGCATGACGAGATGCTCAGCCTGCCCTACCTAAGACACCATACCCTGGAGAACCGACGGACATCCCTCATTTAGGAAGGGAGAAGTTAACACAACTAACTACACAGCAAAAATAAAATAAGCTGACGTAGTATTGCCACGGAGGCAATGGAATACAGACGCAATATGATCGCTGCACCCATTAGTGCGACTATTGTTTTGAAGAAAAGTCACGTAGGACATTTTTATCAGGAGGTTTCGAGTAAGTTCAGTTGTTAAGTTAAAATCAGTTAGCTTCGAGCAACTGAAGAAATAGTCCGCCAAGACAGAATAATTAATAACTTGCTCCGCGCAAGTAAATACCATTAATTAGAAATGAAATGAATGATTTTAAACGAACAACAAAAAAATTTGTTAATAATTAAATACTATTAAATAAGAATAATATATATATGTATTTACAAATACATAATTAAAACAAACAATAAAATTTATTAATTGGCACCCAACGTGGGGCATGTGATTTTGTGAAAAGAAAATAAACGCAAAGAAAAAAAAAACTGCAACTAACCTCAAGAAGAACACCAATAGCAACATCAACATCAACAAACATCAAGAAACAACAGCAATAGCAACATCAGCTTACACCAACACCAACAACAATAAAAACAACACCAAGACTACACATCAACAACAATCAACAATAACATCATCACGTATTCAGACAAAAGGCAAATATACTTGATAGAGCAGTAGTTATCAACATTAAGGCTGCGTACCTCTAATGTATTCGATTTTTATGACGAGGTGTCCAAACAACTGTCTTCCTTGGCCAATGAAACTAAAATGAGCTATGGCACAGAAGTTGCCGAAGCAATAAAAGCAAAATATAGGGCTGATGCCCTTAGGCTTTTTATTTCAGGCCTTAGGAAACCCTTATGTGATATACTGTTCGCGACACAGCCTAAAAGTTTACCTACCGCCTTAGCTCTCGCTCAAGAAGTGGATGCAAACCACGAACGGTATGTATTTACCACTAGTTTCGCGAATAGGGCGGCCGAAGTTGCAAAGAAACGAAATCATAAAAACGAAAAGGAGGATTCCCCGATGCTAATTATAGAAATAGCTCAGCTACTCACAAGAACCCATATTTTGTTAGGCAGGGTAGGAACGATAGTCAACCGGGAAATGAGAACGGTCAAAATGGCCAACATCAAATGAGGAATTGGAATGGCCGAAACAGCCAGCAAAGAAATAGTAACGGTAATTTCCGTCAAGGGGGTTTTGGTAATCAGAACCAATATGGCTCTCATGCTATTAACCATCAACGCCCGGAACCTATGGAAGTGGATTCCAGTATAGCTCATCTTAGACAGCCTACAATACTCACCCAAGGGGGAAATGGTTTCATTCCAAAACGACCTGCAACCTTTGACCGTTATACTAGACCAAAGTTTCAAAGGGTCAACCACTTGAATCAACAGAAGGGTGTTGACTAAGATGACCAAGAGTGCTCTTATGAGGGGGCAGCTGAATCCGCAGCAGTTGCCTTGGAAGATTACGAGGTTAATGACTAGATTAATTTGTGTGGGGTAAGTCACTCCTGCCCTGGGTAACAACAACACTAGGGAAGCAAGAGTTAAAATATCATATCGACACAGCAAAAATTATTAGCAAAAATTCAACACCAGCTGGTAAACTTATTTCCAACCACCGCTTTCCGTCACACAACAAAGTTTGTAGCAGACATCTTCAATCCCGACGAGCAATTGGAAATCGTAAATCAAGAATATAACAGAGCCCACGGGGCCTCACAAGAGAACGTCAAGCAAATACTTAAAGACTACTACTACGAAGAAAGCCAAGGAGGTCGTAATAACTGTAGGCTCTGCTCTAGGGCGAAGTATGATAGGCACGCAACTAAACACCCAATTGGAAAAACATCCATTCCAACTCTTCCGGGGGAAATCCTTCATGTCATGATATTGACTGCACAAATTCCAAATACTTTCTGACATGTATCAATAAATTCTCAAAATTTGCAGTAGTTCAGCTGATACCCTCGCGCACTATAATTGACATAAAACCGTGTTTTAAATTATGCCTTAGAGACCATTTTAATATCAATATTGTCAATGCGCCTTCTCTGCATAGCACATCCAACACACAATAAATGGCCCTACGAGACGAACCCGTAGACTAAATGTTTTGGGGACTACACTTAAGGTCATAGCGGGTACACCGGACTTTGACGACTTTATGAGAGTAACAATAGAATTAGATAGGCTTAAGGTAGGAAATAACAAACAGGCAAACATAAATTTACAATCACAGTAACAGGTCAATAACCTTACGGTTATAAACAACATACTAAAAATGCAAAAAGCTCAGCCAATAGACACCTCCCACCTTTACGAGACACTTCTGGCCAGAAACAGTGCCATCATTTCTGATCTAGATAATCTAATCCTCTCAATCACTCTAGCACAGTTAGAGGGTTACTAAACCCAATTATTCTGGTTAATGTAGAGGTAAATGCACTTTCGAATAACGAGTCTCTCAACAATTTAACAATAACCGATATCATGTTAGTTTCAAAGTTTAAAGTTCTCCACGAGAAAAATTTAATTCACTTTTTAGTTAAGTATCTAAGACATAAGTTAGTTTGCAGGAAAATGACTTTTCTTCCGGTATCACGTAAAATCAAAATGTTGTCATTTCTTGACAACACCGTTGCAATCTGCGATAGAGACGTTTTCTCCATAAAGGAATGTCAAGGAACAACGATGCATTTCTGTAAGAGACTTGGAACTAAAACTTGCGTCCAGCAGCTAGCTTCTCGAACTCTCGCACAATGCAAGACGACCATCGGTCAACTTGACTCACTACAGGAAATTGGTGACGGCATGGTCATAATCAACGACTGCGCAGCATTGGTGACCTTATCGAACGAAACAACCCTTCTTGAAAGGGGTACTTACCTCGTTACCTTTGGGGATGAGGTAATCATCAATGGAACATCATTCGTAAATAAAAATGCCCTCAGCGTAAGAACAGCTGAGATTCCATGGACCTTCCAGATAAACATAACGGGGCATGACGAGATGCTCAGCATGTAAACAGTGTATAAATACAATAAACAATTTGGCTAGCAGTAAAGTTAAAAATGTGTAAAAATAATTAACATATGTGTTTACAAATATTAAAACAAACAATAAAATTTATTAATTTACACATTCCGTGAAAATTTTAAGAGTCTACTTAGTGTGGTTCATGAGATACAGAATTGAAAACACGTGTCGATTTGTATTTTTTCACTCAAACTTTTAGTATAAATTTTTGCCCAATGCCACTTAACAAGTTTCACGTCAAAAATTTTTTTAAAAATGCATAACTGTGTTTGTTGTATGTGACAACTCCCCAGACCAAAGACATAATTAGAATTGTTTACGTTTCTGGATCTGGTTTTGGTTTATGCGACAGAGAGCATTTCATAAACTTTGTTTTTATACATAGCTTCAGGATAATAATTGTAAGAAAGTTTCAGCAGTTGAAAACAGGTGTTATTTTTTTCGGTTCAAATGAATTGTATTTGCATACGCAATAAATTTATAAATCTGAAAAATATCCCAAACAAAAAAAAAAAAGAAACAAGATAAGCAGTCCTGGGACTGCCAACCGATGTGAAAACAAAATTATGAAATAATAGTATAGTATTCGCACTCCGAGCAACAAATATATAAGTTAACAACATTTTATTTCAAAATAACACTATAAGAGCTAAAATAAACACGACCGCTCTCCTTGCTGGCACAACACAAACTAAACTTTATTTACGTTTCATTCTCCTTTTGTCTCACAATACTTTACACACAATACCTATACAATACTTATACACTACATACACTTATACTACTAAAACTCGGCCATCCTGACAACAGGCATGTCCTGATCCCGACCGCTACAAAATATCTTACATACTACTTTTACATGCTACATATTTATATACTTATATACATACATACGGCTATAAATACAGTCTAATTACTTTTACTTCTCGTATTATAAGCATGACCTTCTATCATCAACAGTTCTTGTATTTCTTTTTGAGCTGTTTCCGTCTATCTTATCTTTATCTTTAGACCAACCGAACCATGGTTTCATATTATATTAGCTACACACCAAATTCCTGAGTACGGCGTTCTCGACCGCTGAATTCCACAAACATCTTCCACCACATACCTATCGTTACCCAACCATTTTGTGACTTTGTAGGGTCCTTTAAACTTAGGAACAAGCTTCTTAGACATACCTACGTGAGCGTCAAAGTTTTTTACGACAACATAATCTCCTGGATTATATACCGTTGGTTTTTTTCTCCTTTTGTTTGAGACACTTTCGTTGTAATCTTGCAATTGCTTCTCTTTATTGCGCGCTTCAGCCCTCACCACCTCTAGATCTCTATCTTTTTCCTTTTCCCATTCTATACTCTCTTTTAGGTAATCTACTACGCTTCCTTTCTGTCCTACCCCAAACAACATCACGCTTGAATGCTGACCTATCGTTCTATGTACCGTGTTGTTCATTGCAAACTCAATTGTTTCTAGCGCTTTTCCCAAGCTAAAATTTTTACCCGAGCCCACGGTCTTAGCCAACATGGGGCCTAAGCTACGATTAACCCTCTCGACTTGCCCATTCGTTTGGGGCGATCCGGTAGCAATCTTAATATGCTGAAGGTTTCTTGATTCTAGAAAATCACAAAATTCCTTCCACGTAAAGCAAGTGCCTCGATCCGAAACTAAATACTTAGGCCTACTGTATGCTCTAAAATAACTGCTCATTGCAATAATCGCTTCGCTTGACCTTGTCGTTTTCGTCTCGTATAGTTTCACAAACTTTATACTTGCATCTATAATTGAAAGAACGTGTTTCTTTGTGTTTCCCGTGACCGATATTGGGCGAAAATGATCGACATGTATCACTTCAAAAGGGGTAGTACTTTTAGGGATATTGTGAATATACTCTTCCTGTTTTCCGTTTTTCGACGAAAACGTGATACACTTCATACAATTCCTTATATGGTGTTCCGCCTTCCGCTTCATTTTTGGAAACCAATACGTTTTTGAAATTATTTCAACCACTTTATCTACACCGACGTGTCCTAAATCGTCATGATACTTAAAGAGGACATGCGTTTCCATGTCTTTCGGGACGTAGAACAACAATGTTCCATTTTTGTCTTTCCTGTAAACTATTTCATTGCGCATCTCATAGAGGTTATGATCAGCTGTTTCTAACATTGACTTTATTCTTACGATATCTTCATCCCTGCTTTGACATATCACAAGATTTTCGTCACACGAGTTAGTTTCAATCACCATTATGTTCGTACAGCGACTTAATGCGTCTACATGCTGCATCCTCTTCCCAGCCCTGTGTTCTAGCGTATAATCATAGTTTTCGAGCTCCAAGGCCCACCTTGCAATTCTTGCGTTAATATCTTTTTTGTTGAGGGTCATTGTTAGTGAATTGCAGTTAGTTATGAAGTTAAACTTTATCCCTTGTAGATATACTCGGAAACACTTCATATTATGGCCAATGTTTCGAGTTCAAAGCTATGATATCTTGACTTGGTATCCGTCGTGCGTTTAGAAAAGTAAAAAACAGGGTGTAATTTTCCATCACTTTTCCTTTGTAACAAAATTGATCGAAACTCATTGAACTCGCATCGCAATGCAGCTCTGTTTTGTCATTTGGGCTGTACAATGCTAGCAATGGTGAATCTACTAGTTTGCTTTTAAGGACTTCCAACGCTTTCAACTCCTCGGGACCGAAACTAAACACCTTATCTTTCTTTGTTAAATCATACAGTGGCTTTGCAATAACGGAAAAATCTTTGACAAACCTACGAAAATAGGAACAAAGTCCCAAGAAACTTTGCACTTCACTAATTTTTGTTGGAACCGGAATATTTTTAACTGCCTCTAAGCCTTTCTCATCGGCCTGTATACCACCACCTGCAATGTTATAACCTAAATATTTCACGCTGGTTTTAAAAAACTCACACTTATCAAGCCTTAGCTCCAGATTATTTTTCACTAACCTATCAAAGACTTCCTCTAAAATATCTAAGTGTGTGTTCACATCTTCAGTCGCAATCATCACGTCATCTAAATACACAATAACCTTTTCTTCTTTAATCATGTCCACGAAAATTTTATTAATGAACCTCTGGAATGTAGAGGGTACATTCTTCAGGCCAAACGGCATCCTTAAGAATTCGAACTGTTCTAGCGGAGTTGTAAAAGACGTATATTTCACCAACTCTTCATGCATAAAAACGTGAAAGAAACCATTCTTAAGGTCCAATTTGGTAAAAATTTTCTTACCCGCGAGTCTATCCAATAAATCGTCAATCAAAGGGATTGGGTAACTGTCTTTCGCAGTCAACTTGTTCAACCTTCTGAAATCGACACACATTCTAAGTTCACCTGTCGCTTTCTTCACCAACACGATTGGAGACACAAACTCCGATTCACTCGGACTTATGTACCCTTTACTTAAATATTCATCCAGTAAGCTTTGTAATTGACCCTTCTTTGCATATGAAAGACGACGAGGATTGCAACTAAATGGTTTAGTATCATTGAGCACTATCTTCATTTCACATTTCACCTTTAGTTCGTTTGGTCGATCAGATTCCAGGTAACATTTTTTAAACAACTTTTCAAAATCATTTTTTCTTCAAACGTTAGAGCTTCTCCAACTGAATAATTCCTATCATTTGTTACATAATCAACCATCAAAATTTTCTTTTCAAAGTCATCTTCGCAAACTGATTCACTACCCTGATCTGTTTTGTTGTCTAATCTATGTTTATCTATGCCACCATCATTTTGCCACACAATCTTAGCACAACTTTTTCTTAAAAAATTTCTACCCAAAATTATAGAAACACTCATAGACTCATCAGGAACAATTAATAACTCCACGGATATTTAATTCACTCTTATTTAAACCATAAAAATTAACACCAGGCGCCGACATCAACCTAGCGCTGGCTGGAATATAGGAACTTCTGATGAGGCTTACTGCGCTTCCAGAGTCTATGAGGCATTCTAGGGTTAACACAACATTTTTACAACCTTCAAATTCAACATTAAAATACCTTACATATTTAGAATTTTCTTGCACACCAAGGAACGTCTTCTTACTGAAGTGACAGGCCTCAGCACGATGACCCATTTCTCCGCAAACGAAACAAGCGCCTTTTTCCCTTTTGGTTTCCTGCATTCAGCGGCGAAGTGACCAAAGCGGTTGCAGTTGTAACATCTACTGGTCGCCTTTTTTCCATATTAACATTTTGTGGCGTTGGAGACATTGGCATCAACCTTATATTGACAAACGCCGAAAACAAGTTATCCTTGGACTTAAAACGTTGCATGCTTGCACTTACACGCAACTGGCGATCTGGTATACCATGAATGACATATTCAACTACTTCGTTTTCTGACATTTCAATACTATTGGCCAGAAATATCTTGTCATTAAAATAGTTTGAAAATGGTTGTTCAGTACGCCACTTGCGCGCCTCAAACCTCTGACGCAACACAATTCGACTTTCCTTTGCACCGAATACTTTTTCCATCTCCGTCAAAACATAGTCGACAGCTTCGCACGCATATTCTGGCTTTAACTGCAAGCATGCTTGTGCCTTTCCTTTTGATTTCCCAAAAAGTATTGCCCGCACCTTGGCCTTATGGGTTTGGGCTTATGTTGTATGTTTTCTTTAAGGCGGTAATATGCGAAATCCACCCCCGAACACAAGTCTCACCATCGTACCACGGAATCATTTCCTTTAAATCACTTAAAGTAATTTCATCATGATTATGAATCGGTCGCATCGTCACTTCACCGGTCGCCTTTAACAGTTCGTTCTCTCTTCGCAACAAATCTCTCTCGAAACGCAATAACATAAGCTTTTGTTTATTAGGTCGAACTCATAATCTGTTACTTGTTGGCACCGTAATTCTTCGTCTGCTACATTTTTGTGTTTTTCCTTTGTCGTCTCATATTCTTCTTGGCGCCGCTTCTCGTTTGTCATTTCATTTGTGTTCCCTGGAGTTAAGTCTGACGCGTTCTCATTTGACAAACCTGCAGCACACTCATTTGCATTCCACTGCCGTTTCTCTTTCATTTGT